>VWZS01007271.1:1626635-1859006 GCA_013397075.1 Rhabdornis inornatus
GCCCCCCGCCGCGCCCCGCCCCCTGCCCGGGCGCTGCCGCCAATCGCCGGGAAGGGGCCGGGCGGGGGGCGGGGGCGGCGCGCCCGGCAGGGGCGGGAGTTGCGCGCACCTCCGCGCTCCCCGCGCATCCATCCCTGGAGCTGCGCCCCCGATAGGCAAGGACCGGGCTCCCGCCGCCCCGGCGTGTGCCCCGGGGCCGCCCGCCGCTGTCACACCCGGTGGCCAGAGGGGTCACCTGCGGCCCGCCTGCCACCTCAGCCCCAGCTGGCCAGGCGAGGCAGGGAGAGGCACAGGTGCTGCTAGGCAGCGCCTGTCTGGGCTCTGCCGTGGTGCGGGCCGCCCGTGGTGGGTGTCTAGCAAAGGAAAAGGGAGGCCGATTGTTGGGAAGGGGCGAGAATTCCATCCGTATGGATGCAGCGCGCCGGGCAGTCATAGGGAAGGTGCGGCCTGGTCAGTCGTTCAGCTCATCTGTGAGTCACCGCTATAACGTGGAAGCGCTTTTTTATGTCCTGAATCACTGCAGATTGTATTGTATCAGGCTAATTACTTTTCCTTTGGTATTATGTTTTGCTCCCGCTTTTTTTTTCTCCTCATGCTTGCTTAACTTCATTTTTAAATAGCTGCAGCTGTTCACTGCAAGGTATGGATTTATTTGATCTCAGCTGAAGTGCTTTGTCAAGACAGATGAATTCAACACATTTTGGCAGGTTTTCAAAGAAAATATTTTCTGGGAGAGTATTTTTGTTTACATAGATTTCACAGTATTACAAATAAACTGGTTTAGCAAACGTTTACTTCTACCTTTACGTTTACACTTGCCCGTGTTAGTAAAATGGGTGCCACTCTGTGAGGCAGACATCACATTCATTTTAAATGTGTATGCAAAAAAAAAAACAAACAAAAACAACTTTAGTAACTACTCTGCATCAAACATCATTTTGTATTTCCCAAACGCATCTATAGGTAAATGCATGTCTCGGTGTTTCCCAAACAGAAGAGACTTCTTACTTCTTTAAATAAAAACAAGAGAAAGAAGCAGTCATTTTCAGCAGTAGCATTTTTTCAAGAGCAGCATGACATGGCAACAAATCAGTGATTGATTTAAACAACAGGTCATAAATTGCCTGTATTAGAAGAGTAATTGATAACACACTTGAGCACTTCTAATAATTAGAAAAACATCTGGATAGAAACCCCTCTCCAATCTTCCAGCTGAAACACTGAAAGAATAATGTTTTAAAGTCAGCCACCAATACAAATAATTCTATAATACTTATGATTATACAACCATGAGGTCAAACAGATAAAACTGTTTGAGATCCTGCTCCTCACACTCAAGCTACTAAGCTAATATTGAGTTCAAGACTAATGTCTCACCCTTTCGTCAACATTCTGCAATTAGGTACACAGAGAGTTTTCTCCCTTCAAGGTAATATTTCACGTTCTTCTCCACTGGAGATAAAGCATTGGACTTGAGGCTCTTTCATTCCACATCAGTACAGTAATCAATATGTTTATACATGTTTACACGTAAATCAATATATTTTTACATGTTTACACTTACATGTTTTTGCTGCAACAGTACTCTGTGGGGAAGGTGTTAATCTGTGGCACAGCTAAGCCAGCCATTAACAACTGACAGAGTGCCACTAAAAGAGGGGAAAGGGAACAATGCAAAAGCAAAGAAATACTGTAATTGCCTTGTGGATACTGTGCTGGACTTCTCTATTTGACTATATCCCCACCCTACTTTTTGGATGCCCTATTTGTCCTCATCTTCTACAGGTTTTGGTGTCTCACTTGGAGAGAAATCAACTTCTCTTGGCATCTGTAGCAAGTATTCTTGATGGATATGATTCAGAGTAAAAAAAAAAAAACAATAAACAAACAACAAAATAAAACAAAACAAAATCCCCAAACCTGCATAAAATCTCTTTTTCACCCCTATAGGCCAAATCATAAGGGATAGATAAACTGAGGTATGCCATGCTCTCCCTGGAATCACATGAGACACAGCCATTGACTAATCAAATTAAGTATCTAAATAAGCATGTGGAATAAACAGAAGTCTAAGTAAGAGAAAATATCCAGACAAAGACAAGTCCCTAGTGGTGGCATGGGAATTTTTACCCCATGAGCAACCCATGCCCAAGCACCTTCCCACCCAGTGCTTGACAGTTGCAGAGAGGAGCAGGGCACTGAGAGGTTCAAGGGATACTGGCAGGAGTGAGTGGTCATCGGGAAGAAAACTGCCCTGCATACTTGTCTCACATCCTACAGCTCTGAAATTCCCAGTTCTCCATATATTCACAACAGTTAGGATAAACTACAGACCATGCAATCTTTCAGTGATAATAACCTCAGTGTGGAGAGAAGCAAAAAAGAAGCCAGACCCAGGGAAGGCTTTCTGTAGTAACAGCAACCGTGTTGCTATATGGTGCTGATTAGACAGCAGCATGGGAAAAATCTTGTGAAAAAAATGGGAGGCAGATCTGGTAATAATGGGATGCAGGAGAAGAAAATAATATGTTTTCTTGGTGGTAAGTTTCTCTTGTCACAATACAGCCTTTTTCCATAAAGAAAAAAACTCATCCAAATGCAGACTGAAATAAGCAGGCTGGTATGGCTTGGAATGCTCAGCACTAAATTCAGTGATGCCATAACTTGTGGCTAGAAGGCTGCAGTAGCCAACAGGTTACTCTTCAGGCTGTCCCCATGCCTGTGTAACCAGCTGGCTGCACTGGTATAAGGAGGTCAGGGCAGGCTGCTGCCAGGACCTGTGGGACCCTACCGTAGCTTGACAACAGTAGCTCTGGATAGGAGGTCCCACTCTACAAAGAGCTTCCCTCTGCACTCAGCATCCATGGGATGGGGCTGCTAGCCATAAGAAGATTTTTGGAGGACAGCTCATATGATCAGGAGTTTTGTCCATCTTTTGTACAGCATACAATTCTTGCAAAACCTTCAAATAAATTGGTTTTTGGGAAAATAAGATTTTTGCTGATTTGGTATTCCTTCAGAGGACACACAAGGGGATGCAGAAATATGATGTTAGCCAATGTGCACAGTCATGCTGGATTATTCATTGACAATCACAGGCCGCTCCAGGAGGATTTTGTGAAGTTTGCTTTCTGAATGTACCAACCTTCTTGATAAAAGTAGGGGTTTTATGAGGGAAATTGGCGATACAAATGTGGACAGTACCTACTGAAAAGCCACCAGCTGCTGTGTTAGCCACAGGGACCAATTATTAATTTATTCCAGCCTACTGGTATCTCAGGGCGGCAAATGAAGACAGTAATAAATAATTAAGTTTCTTTTGCTTTCAACTGACCTCTTAAGGCCTCAGAGTATTTTCACAAAGTGTAGTTAACAATAATTTGATGGTAATAACTTGAAAGTCATTGTAACCTTTTATCTTAGTGTCTTAAAGAACTTCATAAACATAAATCATTTTACAAAGCGTCTATGCAAAACATGGAATATTGTGATAAATAAGTCAAAATAGTTCAGTTATTCATGGCCCTAAGAAAATGGGTAAGAAGAGAAAGAACTTAAAAGAATGGACACATTTTAAACAATACTTAGTATGTAGGGTATAACATTTGATATTACACTTTGCCATGACTTTCCTTTGGAGATTTCAGCAGCCATGCTCCCTGCCCCACAAGCCTCACAGTGCATGGAGGAGTTCTGATAAATGCTAAGTGTGAAAAAAGAAAAAGGAAAGCTGAGAGAAGACAGGGTTAGGGTTATATACCTACACTAGCAAAGGAGACAGCTTGAGGAAGTTTTGGGAACTTTACCCAACAGCAGAACTTAGGCAAGCTACCACTTTGAAAAGATACAAACTTACCAAACTCTCACAACTGGGATGAAAACAGTTGCAGACAAACTGTAACTAATGCAGAAAAACAATTTATTATAAGTGGGGGGACAGAAAGGAAGGGTTTTTGGTTTTGTTGTGGATTTGTGGTCAATGAAATGGCAAAAACAGGAATATGAATTAGTAAGAGAGATGGTAGAGAAAAAATATATGATACATAATTCTTTCCACGATTATTGGAAAGAGTGAGAATAATCAGAATGGGAATAAGTTGCAGAAGAGAACATGATGCTACTGTATTGCTGTTACTGTAGATTTCCTCATTCTTCCAGGGTGCATAAATGCAAGCGTCAAGGTGTCTGCGGAAGAAGATGCATGCAAAGAAATGAAGACTCTTTCAGAGCTCTTCCCTCGTGACTGCCACCAAACGGGTATGGGCAAGGACAAGACTAGGCTCCTACATTTCTGCAAGTAAAAATAAAATTCTTAAAAAGGTGTGGTGACTTCTTCAATTTCCCTGAAGAATGGAATTCATTTTTTGGCAGTGCCTGAAACACATGAAACAAGTGTCCTTCATCCTCAGGGGTTTTTTTTTTATTTCTTTGTTAATTTTTTATATCAGTCTTTTTCTCCACTTAGCCCCACCTTTCATGCGATAACTCCTTCTTAGTCATCAATCCGAGGATGAGCAAGCAGCAGGAGGGATGTGGCCCACCAATGCTTTTCTTTAGAGCTGCATTTATGTCCTGGGCAAAGTGGCACTGAGGATGTGGTAAAATCTTTAGTATGGCTCAGCTCTGCTCTCTTCTTCACAAATTAAAAAAATGAGAAGAAGTTCTGTGGTGCCCAGGGGAGGCATAAGAAAAACTGTGCAAGTCTCCAACTAAATAGGAAAATGCTCATATTAAGGCAGATTTGACTTCACAGATCCAGGCACTGAACAAACAGGAGTGAGTGTTGGTTTAGCTCTTGATCTCTTGTGTTTAGTGGTATTTTCTTTCAGCTTCATTTGATTTCTTTGTAGCAGAATCAACAGACGGCTGTGAAATTTTGGGTTTAAAGCAAACCCATCTAAAACTATTATGCCTGCAGCTGCTTTTTGGGTTCATTGTGTCAATTCTCTAGCAGCATCAGGAATTTTTTATTTTACTTAACACCTCTGATACCTAGGGCCAGACTACAAGAATACACTCTAGAAGGTTGTTTTTCATAAAAAGACTTATTAAATGCTTTCCTTATTCAAATAAATTGATGCTTTTCATTATTCAAAATTATTAAAATGTAAGTTGTCATCAACCCAACTGCCTTTGGCTAAAGCTGATAAATGAAGGTGATAGTTTTAAATGCTTTTCTGTCCTGTATAATAACTCTATACAGAAAAACTATCCTCAGATGTATAGAGTATACATTATATAATTCTGTGTTTATATTTTACAAGCAAAACCACAGCAATAATGTAACAAATCCTCATGAATAGAGCCTTAAAAATCCTAGACAGTACAAAACCAGTGAATTCCTTTAAGGAAGATTAGTCAAAATTAAAATACTTTATATTAACTTCTTATATTTTAGTACACCCTGAATAAAGTAGTTTTCAGAATTTTATTTTTTTTTAGAGAAACCCTAATCCTGACAGTAATTTCTGCATAGAAATGAGGTCAACAGAACCAGATGAGCAGAATTTTCCAAACAATTGTTTGGAGATATAGGATTTAACTGGTTCTGAGTCAAAGAGAAAATTAATCTTTCCAAAGAGAAGAAGTTTGATCACTTTTTTCCTCTTCCCACTAGACCATTGGATGGAAATACGTACAATTTCATCCACATTTACAAAACTTTTATGCAGCCATCTTACACTGAATTCCCTTCTTCTGTGATACTCATCTGTTCAGGATCAGTAGCACGTGGCTGAGGAAAAATGGATGTTGTGAACAGCAAAAATGCCTGGTGACAGTGAGGCGAGCTCTTTGCTAATGACACGGGCCGGTTAATTAATGTTTCTGAGCCATACTAGTTAGATACACTGATCTGGTAAGGTTTACCCAGGAGCAGTAGTAACAGATATTCTGAGAATCTATTCTCCATTACACAACTAGCAGAGATGGACATTAAAATAAAAATTACCAAGCAAAAGCTATTTCCACTATGACTCTTTCAGAAAGGTAGTTTCTCTGTTACCAGACCCAAAACTTAGTGACAAATGCATAGCAGCAATAGTCAAAGCAATTAAAAGAAAGTTGCCTACCAGCACCTCATTCCAGAAAAGGACTGAGTCAAAGTATTGTGAAAGTAGATGTGTCGGATGCTGGCACATCTAATCATGCCACTACTATTTGACATATTCTTGCACAACCTCTCACATGCCTTGATTATGCTCAGTACCCTTTGAGCTTGTTCTGTACAAGCACATAGAAAATACATTGTGCTTGTTTCAAAGAGCTTACCCCATGAATGCTTTAATTCCTCGCCCTGGATTTTCTATAATCAGTTTGTTACTTTGTGTTTTCTCACACACAAAGTAAAATTCTTCTCATTTCATTTACCCCCAAAAGAGCACGGGATATACTAGAGCAGGATTATGTCTGTCACAAGCTGCAGAAATGACTGTATGGTTTTATTCAAATCAAATCCTCCAGGGATTGTCCCAAATACACACAAGATGTTTTTTTTCTATATCTGCCTTGGGACCTCAGATCAGCCGTTTTGCTTTTCCATCTTGTTTTAAAGGTATCGTGTCTGACAGGAGCATGTCACTTCACCTTTCACTGTCCTTGCAGAGGGCTGCAGGCACTGCACAGATGAACTCTTCTTCTGCAAGACCAGCATCAACCCTGCAAGACTTATTCCTTAACTCATTCTACTCAGCCCAAATTAACAACAGCTAGACTAAAGGAATTTCTCATTTTTATAATTCCTATGAAAACCACCTTTCCGGTGTGCAAACTGGTGTACACCAGCCCTCCAGTAGACCCAGGCCCAGATGACATATGTCCTCTTTCCCTGCTCAGCTCTGAAACTCGCAGCTCTCAGACCAATAGGGTGTGTCACTCCAGACAAATATTTATATACTGAGCTTCATTTCCTTATGCAAGTTCCTAGTGAATGTATAAAAATACAGTCACTAGAATTTTGAAACCTAGACTAATACCCACATCTATTAATTAAGTATTTAAGGGGAGAGACCAGTCTCTAATTGCAGATCTCAAACTGTTCATTTTCCTATGGGAGCCAATTATTGTTGTTCTCCTCAGTGGCATCTCCATTTTAGGCCATGGCGTAATGAAGACAGATGAGTAAATACTGCATATAAGATATCTGTGAATCATTAACAAAGTCATTAAAACGATTATAGATAATTTTTACTGAAATAGGATCTAGCACAAAGAACAGTTAGTCTTATTGGGCCCAGGCCATCTGTGATACCAGGAACAGAAAGCACTGCAGCCAAATCTTAACCCAACAACCTTTTTGATTAAAAAACCCTTTGACATTCACTTTGAAAGCCCTCAGTTGTTTTCTTGTGGTCATTCTTATGAGAAATTATTCTAATGCACTGGCTCTTTGCTGACAAGCATCTCTGTGTCAGGAAAGATGCCTGTGGCCCTCACAGCAGGACTTGGGAAGGCTAACAGGATGGCTGCCCAGGTGGGTAAGCATTAGTCCCTAACTATAAATATAAAGTTGCAGACCAATGTTTTTCTTTAAATATGCCTAGGAAGAGCATGGCCATCAACAGCCTTCCTGGGCAGGTGAGTTTTCCACGTGTTGGTTGGTACCAGTGTGCTGCACACATGCTACCACGTTCCCTGTAACAAGTTGGCATTGTTTGAATCCTCCCTGTATGCAAACCCATTTAGAATAGGCCTCCATCAATGGGCAATTAAGCTGTTACAGCCATCACTGCTTGATTTCTGGAGGAGCAGATGGCCCATACCTCTTACTGGAGATTTCAGCTCATTTTATTTCAAGCGCTCCTAGTTCTGTAGCTTTATCTCCTTGTGTCTGAACAGCAAAGCTGGAGTGGACCTGACGCGGCATCTGAAATGCAGCCTCACTCCTATTACCACATCTGTGACAGAAAAGTGAAAAATTTGCTCTCCTTTAAATGAAACTATGTTTGGTGAAGGTAATGAATATTTCTTTTTTTCTGAAATGGTCTGGAATGTAATCCTTGAAAAAACAAACCTGCTACAATTATGTACTGCTGTGGTAGAAGAGACAATAAGGTTTCTACAGCAACTATTAGTAGTGACCCAGCATAACCATTAGCATTATGTGACTTCATTACTTCTTAACTATTTGATGGTCTATATTAAATGGCATTAACAGGAATAGTTTCAGTTACACTTTTAATACCCTGTTGATGCACTTGATGCAAATAGCTCTACCACAAGCTATAACTCTTTGAAAAAAAAAAAACCCCAAACCAAACCCTCAAACAGAATAGCAAATAAATTGTCAAGCTAGCATTGCTGTTAAATTATAGCTTTTATATCTGAAGTTCATTTGTTTCACTTGCAGCTATATTGCCCTTTCTCGCAACTTAATCTTACCTCTACTACATGCATAAACATTTTAAAACATCACCATATGAAATGATGAAAAAAGAATTTAAAATAATTCTATTCTCAAAGGCATTGTCAAGGTTCTTTACTTGGTGGTAGGGAATATTTTGCCAGTGGAGAAGTGACGGGTAATGAAAAGGGATAAGCAGAGAAAATTCAGGATCCCTGTAGCCCCAGACGCAGCTTTATCTGTGAGGTGAGGTTCTCTGAACAGAATATGGGGAGGATAAGGATGAATTCTTGATAAGAAGACAGAAATACATAGGGTTTTACCAGCTACATGAATAATGAAATTCCTTCAGTCTGTTGACCAAGTGCAGTTCAAGAGCAGGACATGAGCACCAGTTTTGGCGGTCAGCTCTAGGACCTCAAAATTCATTCCTACTTATTGAGAAAATTATAGGGAGCCAAACGCACACGCTCATGGAAGCTGGTATCTCAGATCTCAGGAACTCAGGGAAAGGCAAAGCAGAGAATGTAAATGAAGTACAAAGTAAGTACATTGGTGGACTGTGTTTAGTTATTAGTGGGGGAATCCATTCTCCTAATCTTCACTGGAGCATTAACTAACTTTAGACCAAAGATCCTGCCATTCAGATAAAGAAAGGTCTGTAGATTTCAGGAAATCTGCTAAAACTTTTAAAATCTTTTCCCAATAGGTTGTAGCTAATATGGCATCTTAACCAAGAGAGCCCTCGTGTATGGATACACACACAAGTGGTCTTCCCAGACTCCTTCAGTGTCTCTTTAAAGTCACTAGATTAAGATATAAAAATCACGTAATCTCCAATTTTCCCACATCTGCTTACACTGTGCCTGTTATGTTATGAGAGATGGTACTGTAATAATAAGTAATGACAGAGACTACAATCAATGATTCCTGTAGGCAGAAAATAAACTCACACCTTTCCAACTTCCCTTGTGTTATAACATAATTTGTGTCTTACTTTGCAGGAGTACTACTCATATATGGGACTACTCAAATTTATTTCAAGTAAAAGTTATGTGAAAGGTTGGTTTCAGCAATACAAGAAAAAAGCAACAGTGAAACAGCCACGGTTCTGGTTGAGACCAGTTCATCAATCAAAAGCTGAACTCAGGAAAGATGAAATTGTAAAGATGTATAGGAAGGAAAAAATCCCTAAAAGCATTTCCAAGAGCTCTCAGTAGTAACAAATTCTCATTTTGCAGGAGTCACACATCATTTTTGGAGACGTCATACCATTGTTTTGGACCAATGTCTGATTCCACCCCAGCATTCCATTCAAGAATCACAGGATCTCCTTTTGTCTAAAAGGCTCCATCCCAAAGCAGTGAACCATATTTTGGCCTTGTTATAGAAATTTCAACAACTATCAGTACGCTGCAATGCATCTCTGAAGCCCGGTGTAGCCCTGGTATTACCATGTTGCACAACATCTCATTCTTTTCTTTCAGGTCTGTAATGACTTGGTGTAGGATATAAAAGGTCCTCTGAGGCTCTGGGGTAGAAATCAAAAGGTGATTTTTCCTCTGAAGCTCCCTTGTTATGGCCTTGGCAGGGGACAGAGCTTCCCAAAGGTATTGCTTACCAATGGAGCCAATCTTGAGAGAGCCACACAGTCACCTGCATTCTGCTATAAAATCATGCTGCTTGCTTCAAATTTTTCTTAATGTTTGGTATGATTTGCATTTTAAAGTAAATGCAATCAGATTCAGACACTTTGCAGCACTTATTATAGACACCAAGGGAAGGAAAGAATACACTCAACATGGGAAATGACAGTCACATCCGTTTCTACAAGGAAATGAGAATAGGCTGTGTGAGGAGAGTGATATGTCGATCTGTATCAGAGCAACTACATTTGAAACAGTGGCACCAGCAAGGTGAGTCTCAGACAATCTCATTACTCTCTGGGTGTGATTACTTTGGTGGTTCTTCTCCTAAATGCTGTTCCTTGTTTTGTAGGGTCTGAATCTGCAAGTTATTCTACCCCTCTCTGCCTATGCTGTACCAAATCTATCATGGATGAGAGTGATAACTTCAATCACTTTCCAAAATCTGTATGCAACTACATTTAGGATTTTGCTTATTATAATGTTTTATTATTTCAAAGATTCTTTAATGGTCTTCTGGGACATTACACCTTATACACTTTCCAGAAGATTAACTTTTTTTAGTTGCAGCAAGTGTTTCATATATGCAAATAGGTTTTTTTCACCTTGAAAAAAGTTCCAGTGCATTTTTGAGCTACTGACTACTAAAACTTCGCTTCTCAAATTAAATTGTCATTTTTTTCCCAGCCAGGGAAGTATAACATGTACTTACTATTCGTTAGCTTTTTATTGAATGAAATAATAAAGGGCACCAGCAAGGAACTCAGCAGCAACTCAGACAACTATTCTTGCACTCTAACTATAGAGATAAATTAGACCTTTTTCACCCTCCATAAATCTTCATGAAAAAAACTAATTCATATCTTTGGCCTGATTTCTCCCTCTACTGGTCTGAAAAAGAATCTTTCCTATGGGATATGTCAAGACCTTTTGTATTAAAATCTGACCTTTGTGTTTGCATTACAGCAAAGAAAGCATGATGCCCCTGGAGTTCATTCTCGGTAGTTTTCATGAATCGCATTAATTGCCCCTGTAGTCGATGGACAAGGACAACATCTTCAATGGTCTGGCCACATTTATGTTATTTCTTCTTAAAATGCCCCCTCTCTATAGGGATTTGAGCTTGAATAGTCATGTGATAGCATGAGAACAAATCACAAATCCATGATTTATACATCACCTTGAACCTCATTCAAGTGACAAGAATGAATTGCCGCTTGAAGTTTGCTCTTTGTTGAGCAAAATGGAACACATGAATAGGAAAAGGTGAGACAATTGCCATTTTAAACACTGTAGTGGTGAGAATAGCCAAAATTCTCTAAGGCTGGGTATTCCTCACTCAAGACAAGCCAGTCTGCATAGAGACTATGTTCAAATGACATTGCCATTCTGAGTTGCCCCTCAGTCATGATTTTCTCTCCTTGGGCAGTCACATAGAGAGCTAGCTCAAGGAATGTGTCTGGCCAAAAAGTGCCTTCAAAAAGTTATTTTTTTAATCCAACAACTTGAACTTCAGTCAGCTTAATGAATGAAGAGAATGAGTAAGAGCCTGATCACAGTTCTGGCACATTCAGGTTCCCCATTTTCCCTAATATGGCCTTAATTTCATCTACCACATGTTCTCCTTCCAAAGGACCAATCACACTGTCCCTGGTTTATCTCTGGGCCCAAGAGGTGGCCTTTAACCTACAGTGCCAGCACGAAAGTGAATGTGCCAACACTGAAGTCCACTTATGTACTCTCAGGATTAGGCCACCATGTATTCCCATGGAATACAGGGAGTGTATCAGCATGGATTATGCTCAGATCAACACACCCTGGACATTCATCTTCCTCATGATTTAAACTACAGAGGAAATATTGATTTTCAGCATGACTCATTGACAAGCTTTTACCTCACTGTTTGCCACTGATGAAGGCTTGTGTTACTGGGTTCCTTCAGCCACAGGAAGAAAGCCTGATCTCCTTCAAGGCTGAGCTCTCCTGAGGCCAGCATAGGTGGCTGCTGCATCCCAGCAAGTAGCCACATCACAGCATCAGGATGCTCAGGTTTTTATTCCCGGAGCAGGAATCCACTGCATTTGCACAATCAATTGGACCAGAGGGAGAAGAGATAAAAGGGAAGTTTCCAAGTCGAGGTTCATCATACAGCTGTTTGCAGGATGAGCCCAGATTAATTTCTGCACTGAAGGTTGTTTTGTTTTTACAGGAACAGCCTCAGCAAACCCAGTTATTCAGGGCCAGCCTATAAAATTAAGGGCATTTTTTTCCCCCATCACAGCCTGGCAGCTTGCAGCTGTGAGTGGAGAAACAGGAGGAGATTACTAAAATTAAACTCTAAAAACTCAGCTTGTAAGCACCATTAGTCTTGATGGCAATAAGAAATGTTTGCTGAGAAGTTTAGAGAATCATATACTTGACAGTATATAACCTTGAGAAAGTATATAACCTTGCTGTCAGAGGAGAAAAGAGTGTTAAGATAGAAGACAAAAGCCTTGCTCAGTGTCAAGGATGTCTAAGCAAGCGTTTAAAGCTAATCACAGTTTGGAAAGGTAGCCATAAGATGCGAGGCAGGAAAAAATAAAGGAGTTAACGTTAAATCCATGTGGCCAAGGAAAGGAAAGAAATACTCTGGAAGCAACCCAGAAGCAACAGAAATAGATAGTTACAGAGCACATCTTAATAGCAATATTGCATATATTCTCATTTGTGGATCTTTCTGGTCTCTATGAAGACAAGAGCAAGCAAAGGTATGAATGATGCCTGTCTCTAGGTTAGATTCTTGTCTTGCACCATTGATCCTGAGGCAGGTGTGAGACAGGTCAGCCCACACCAGGATACATACACCTGCATAACCCACAGTCCTTCAGCCACTCAGCCTCATCTGTCTTCCCCAGCCATCTTAGGCTGTTCCCACTCAGGGGAAGTTACTCAGAAGCATCACAACCTGCTAACTCGAGTACTTGGAGCTTCGCCCTCTGCAGCCAGACTGGGGTGTGCAGCCTTCCTCCAAGAGAGTAAAGGAAGCAAGCACAGGCCAGGGCTATACTAAAGAGCTGGGGGATTTTATAGCCCAGGCTTTGCATGCCTAAATTGAAGGTTCTGTTATTACATTAACGATAATTAATTTACCCTGGGGATGCAGGCACCACACCCTCCTTGCCCCAGCCCAGCAAAACCACACCTCCCAGCTGTATGGTGAAATGTAACCCGGCTGGGTGGGTCCAGTTAAATTCAGATTTTCCCTGAAAAGCATTACCAACCTCTGTGTTCTTTCTCACTCCTTGGTTTGATGAAGGCAGTGAGATGTCCTAATAAAGTATCTAGGAGGCATATAGCTTCCTGTTCCCTGAATGCATTTGATCTCACCTTATCCATCTCTGCATGCTAGGGTGAAATGAGTGGGCAAGAAAGCAGGAGGAGCAGGGACTGCTTCCTCCCAGATCCCCCCAGATGAAGCAGTTTCTCAGAAGAGGAAGTGGTCTGCAAGGAGCAGATGTAGCTTTGCCATGAGACAGGGTAAGAGAGACAAGGATTGCAGGGGGTGCCAAATTCTTCTTTACCCGTTCAAACAGGAAAGACAAGGCTTGGATTTCTCAGCATCAGCTGTGGTAAAGCTGGTGCTTAAATAGAGCAACTGGGCACCATCTGCACAGCGATTATGAGCAAAACCAACCCCTGCCCTGGGTGCATGTACACCAGTGGATCTGATCAGGAGCCAGCTGTGAGAAGAGAAAGGAAATGCCACTGGAGCTGGCTGTGCCCAGGGAAGAGATGCTCTGCAACCAGGGAGAGACGTGCTCAGGATGCTTGTGGGAGTGAGGAGACACATGCTGCTAAACCAGGCGAGCAGGAATCGTGTGCATGGCTCTAAGTCCAGGGAAACATCCCTGGTACACAATAAACTGTGTCCAGATCTTCCTTCTTGGCTGCCAATTGCTCATTTCTCTCCATACAATTATAGACATTTAACCCCACCAGTTTCATACCATCTATGACTTTGATGGCTGAGAAGGACCCACGTCCTCTCTTCCAATTAACTTGTGGCCATCATTCAGTAGCTCACCCCAAATAAAACTCTGTTTGCACTGCACATCTCAGCCTGGCTCATTTGGGTGCTACTTCTATTCCACCATGGGGTTCAATGGCATCTGCACAGGCATCAAACAATGGATCAACTCTGTTGTTTCTCACCATGCACTGCAGGGCAGCTGCTGTCCCAAAGCTACCTTTTGTGGGCCAGACCTTTCATATCTCACTGGGCTAGACCATACCTCATCTTTTCAGCTGTCTCAGTGTGCTTCTGCTTCTCCTCTCTTGGCTTTCTCCAGGACATCTTGATTTTGGAAATTTCCCTAACAAAATGCTGAGCAGAACTGCAAAGTCAAAAAAAAAAAAAAATTGTGGGAGGAGGAAATAAAACCAATCCCATTTCCAAGCATGGCTTAAAGCTGTTTGCCATTACTGCCTGACAGTGCTCATGTCATGTCGGCTGTCTTCTTACTTCTTGAATTCCCTCTACAAGTTACTCTAGTCAGAGGAAAATAAAAGTGACAAGCAACGCTGACGTGTATGTTCTCTGAAGAGGACAGGGGTAAAGTCCTCTGTAAGGTTTTAAAAATAGATGTGCTGCAAAGGGTACAAAAAGATGGACTAAGAGCTTCCTTCCCCCCCATGCAGCTTCTATAGACACTCTGAATGCTGGTAGGGTCACCACACAATTTACTGTATGTGTTTAAGTAGGATAGCAAGACACACTGCTAGGTAACTGTCAAAATACAAGTATTTCACGCTTTGAAATCATTATCTAATCAGTTAATCCAACACTGCAAAAAAAAATCATATTCCTTTTGCCTTTATCACTTGCACAGTTTACTGACATATTTGCAGTAGAAAAATTAATGCATCAGTTACTGCAAATCATTTTGATGTATGTACGACAGATTAAGAACTGGAAACACAGCAGGGATTTGTTAGTGTTTGGCTGGGCTTTTCCCCTTTCAAGTCATCCCTCTAAGCTTCCTGTATAAACACACAAGCCTTGTGGTTTTTGTCTTCCTCTGTAAAATAATAGGAACTGTGCACAATATCCTAAACACTTTAACCAATCACGTACACAATTAACAACCAATTTATATGTTTTATCTGCAATTTTCCTCAGCAGCAGCTTTAGTGGAGACTATCACGAAGTCTTGGCTTGCCTAGAAAGATCAGATTTGCCAAGACAGTTGCAATTAATTGAAAGTTCTTCCTATTGCCTCTAAAGGTGGCTGAAAAGAAATTATATACCCAGCTCTGCCTACCAAGAAGAAGGCATTGGCAATTCTAAGGAGATGATATCCACTTTATTTAAATAAGGTTTTATCATGGTTAGTAGAAGGCTGTACGAGGCAAATTAAATTTCTTATCTGCATTAAGACAGAGACAACTGTTGTGATAGGAATTCAACAGCATTATATTTAAATACTTATTTTACAGGGAAAATATATCAGTGAAAAATGAAAAATCCTCCAGTTATCAAATACCCAACTAATGAATACTAAAAATGCAAAATACACCCAGGAATTTCACTTTAAAAATACACACTGGACTCAGTAATCCATCATAGTCACTGGTGGAGCATACTGTAAAGGGAATTTTTGTTTTCAGCACCTTAATCCTAGGTTACAAAACAAGATCTGGTTTACTGAGATACTCCAACCAGCACATGCACTGGGGAGACCAGCAGCAGTTTCCTCCTGGGACTTTGATAGTCCTGCAGCAATTTACTGTTGATGTTCACTTTACCAATGCACTACAGCCAGCCCCACATCTGAGGTTTTTTAACAGATTGAGATGTTTACATTACTTTTGTGAGGCATCACACATAGCAGACTGATTCCTACCCATGGATAAGTCCAGAGTATCAGTGGAGTTGACCTGTCTTAAGTGTGAAGAGATGTTTTCTACTTTTGCATGTCACATAGTCTCAGAAGAAAGAAAGGAAGTTCCTTCACCTGCTTCATTCCTAGAAAGGGATGCTGGAGAACAGCAGATGACATCCAGAACAGGAAATTAATTATTCCCATTACCAGTGAGCAGAAAAATTATTATTTCTATAAATCTTTGCAGGGCATGCACAAATATACTCAAGATCTGTTTGCACTAACTGTAGTAGAAAGTCTCCCCCGCCCCCAACGACAAAAAATTAAATGAATCAAAATTCTGTTGTTATAGGGCAGGGATTCCTTGAAACTCCGGAAACTTCAAACAACAGTTGGGAACAAAGCTCAGTGTCGTTTACTAGGCAGAAAAAATAGTGGCATTGCACATTACAAGCCAGTATTTAATGAATGTGGAAGAGGGAAAAAAACCCCAATATCTGGCAGAAGCCAGTGTTATTTATCTATTTACATGAGCACTAAGAACAGAAACCCTTTCTAGCAACACCTTTGCATTATTCCTTCATAAACTTCTTGTTACTCACATGCATTTTAATACTCAAATATTACTGATCATCTTTATCCTAAAATTTTGACAACAAATTCCCATTTTAATCTATTATGCAGGAATACACTTCCCTTTTATCTCTCTCCCAAGTAATACTGTTATAAATTTTCTGTTCTTTCCTTCACTCCTTCAGAGGAGCTTAACCACCCACAACTTATATTTTTCTTCCAAGAGTGCCAGTCTGCTGCTTGCTCAGTTGTGACAGATTCAATCTAAGCAGAGACCTTTCTCTTAGCAGGAGATTTTTAGTCCCACAGTACAGGGTACAGTATCTCTCTGATCACACTGCTGACTGCACTGTTCCCCTCTGTTTCTCTTAAGGGAGGATGTCTTTTGTGAGTAGGCATTGACTGGGTATGTTTGCATGGGTTTTCCCCCCACTAACATCACCTTCTAGCTCCTCCACCAGAAATCTCTTTGTTTCCAAAGCAAGATCTGCTTCTCACCTACTCTCTCTGATCCTGTAAGGAACCAAGTATTTTCCAGCACTTAAATTTTTTAGCCAAAAGGTCCTGAGGAGTGATCCCCATACAGGCAAAAAGCTTTTCCTCTGAGACCTCCACCTCTGCATTTATCCTGGAGCAATGTTTGTAATGATGCACTGGCAAATTTCCTCATACAGATGTTATGCATGAGATGAGACTAAGCATGTTCTTGGTAATGCAACCTGTCAAATCTAGATTAAATAGATATGGTTGCACTCTCTGGAACATGCATGCAAAAAAAGCTCTATGGAAAGAAAACAAGAACAGTCTTGTGCCAATACTTGAGGGGGCAGGGAGCATCTTTATCACCTAGGATTGCTCTGGGCACACAGAAACCCAGAGGAAGCTCATTTCAAAACCAAGGTGTTGCTGCTGCCATAAGTGACAATCCTATATGGCCTAGGCTGCCCACGGAGCAGACTCATGGCTGGAGGGAACATGGGCAGAGCTCATTGCCTGCCTAGTGGGAGATGCTGCACCAAACAGCACACATTCCTACCACCCTCCCTGCCCCAGGCTGCTTAGGGATCAGGGGTACCTGGAGAAAGGAAGATGTTTGGCCCCATATCCAGAGGTTTAGATTTAGGCTGAGATTTGCTGGATCACGCAGCATCCTCAAATGCACCACGCTGTTCTGTGTGTGCACGTTCTGTGTGTGCATGTCCTTGTCATTGTCTCAGATTTGGCTCTATCTGCAACAGCCACCCTGTCCCCTCTGGAAGAGGAAGTGAACTACCACAGTCAGAACTGGCCTTTGGGGGACCAAGGCTTCTATTTTGTATAATTTCAAACTCTAAAACTATCTGTGAAAAACCTGAAATTATATTCCTGTTGGGCAGAATGCTCCAAATTATATTTCTACCTGGAAGCTCTAGTGAAAGAATAATGAAATCACTGGTCACAGACAATCCCCCAAAATCTCACATTGATATAAACATACACATAGTGGATGAGGATATTAAAACACACACTAGGAGACAGAAAAAGGAAAGCCCTACAGTCTGGGAAAGAGCAGCTCAGAAAAGACTGACCCACACGTGAAATTCCTCCTTTCTAGTTTATTCTAGCAAATCCTAAAACTTAAGATGTGAGAAATCTTTATTAAGAGATGAGATAAAAAGCCAAAACCTTTTCTGAAGCTCTCTTTAGTCAGATGGGCAAATTAGAAGTTTTGAAATATTGAGTCTTTAAAGATGGATGTTTCCACTAACGTTTGTATCATGATATATATCATTAATTATGCCTCCCCTCAGATTTGACACAGTTCTTCAGTAATGAGTGCTTATAAAATTCTGAAAAAAATCCTTGGACAAAGTCTTTAAAGTAAAAACTGCCCCCAGATAATTGCTATAATAGTCACGAGAAACAGGCAATTATTTTTTAGAAAAATAAATTTCAACTCGTGGATTTATATAAAATATCACCATTTGTTCAAACCTGAATTTCCACATTGCATAACAAAATATGTTCCTGGGACAAGCTGATAAGTATGTGTCAGCTTAGACAAAATTTTGACGTGGCAAAAGTAAACACTAGGCATATACTTAATTATCTATATTATATTTAGAACTTGTATTTTACCTGTGTAGGACTTTTTAGATTTTCCTGACCCTACTGACATCTGAACACCTTTGGTAATGTAAAACTTTAAGAAAATAATATTCTCAGTTCCTTTTAGTAGCAGTGCAGTCAGAGTGGGTGACTGACCCTATAAACTTTGGATTGTTTTTCACCTAGCATAAGAAGTGCGAAGTTGTGAGGCTTTCCTGGTCCTGGAAGGGCTTTCTCGTCTCCAGATACTTCCCTAATGATCCATGAACAGAAATCAGCTGGGACTCACAGCAGCAGTGCTGAAGAGCAGATCTTTTTCTTATGACTTGGCATGACTGGTTTAAACACCAGATGGATCCAAAATTATAATTGGAAGAAAAGCAGTATCTTCTTCCACTGGTCCCCCACAATCTTTTTCCTGTCTCACACACACCTACACTCTTACTGTCACATGCTGAATGCTGCTCTTGGTAGGATTCTGGAGCACCAAGTGCATTCCATTAAATGTGCCCAGAGATTTGCTCTGTTGTGATGCTTCCTTCACCAGCTGTGTTTAAGAGAGATTGGTTTTCTTTAGCTGCATTACCTGGAACCACTAAGCTCTCCAGTGAGTCTTCCAGGTGTTACTGGAACAACACACAAAATGGACTGCAAACCAGTGGTGTAAACCTTTATGGCACTGGGAAAGTGGCCAGGTTCTACCATGCCTGGACTCACTGTCCCTACATCCATTTTCCAGTTCCTCTGTCAAAGTCAAACTTGCTTGAGCCTGGAGGGGCAAAGCTACTCTAATTGTGTCTGTCCTAAACAGCAAATCCTCTTCCAACCTGTCCATTTTTATAAATGTCTTCTGTATGGATGACCTTTTCCTTTCCTGAGTTTTCTGTCTGACTTGGCACGGGGAGAAATGAAGTTGGGATTTGGCGGATGGCAACACAGCAGCTCTGGGATGAGATATGCTGTGGAAATGCAGCACAGCCACTCTTTTCAGGCTCCAGATTACAGGGCTGGATTGCAAGGATGTCTGGCAGAATAATATGAATGGATGGCACAATCAAAGGCCGAGAGGAGCCGGTGCAAACTGTCACAATAAGTTTTTAAGTATCCTTTACCAAAGCTCACAGATCAGCTCATTGCAGGACCAGCCTGCTGACTAACCGAAATTTATAAAACTAGTGATTAAACACCCACAAATAAAACAAGCTAGGTGACATTTTTTTCTTCCTTAATGGAAAATCTCTCCAAGCTCAAGCATCACTTGAGCATTTCCCACAAGCATTTGTGGATCTGACAGAGCTGATGAAAGTCTGTGGGTAACCATATAGAGAGCTCACTGCAGCTACATCTCCTGAGTACCCTCCAGCATGTCTATGACCAAGAGAGAGCATCCTTGCATGGCACCAGTGTAAAGGGAGCACATCCAGTGTCAGAAGGGACCTACAGTGAACAGATCTACAGTGCAGACACCTGAAAGTCCCAACCGGACAGGCCCTACAGGGCAGTAGATCAGCATGTGGGTACATGGCTGCTGTTCACTGCACGGACTAACCACATTGCTACCTGGCTGGTCTTTGTGCTGGCTGCCCCTCCAAGGCTACAGAGGAGGTAACTACAGGAAAACAGCAGCATTGCTGCCCTCTCAGTCCATTTTCAGATCATTTTCCTTATAGCTACAGAGCAGGAGTAGAGCAGACATTTTTATTGCTTGAGCCCAGAGACAATAAACATAGAGATTAGCCAATTCAATACTTTTAGGGTTTTGTGTTTTTTTAATTTAACAAAAATGACTCTTAAGTTCCAATTTTAACACAAATTACTCCTAATTTCCAATTCGTCCCCAACACAGCAACAATCAGCTCCCTGCATTGCATGAAATATGTATTTTCTCAAGCTGTGCTAACAGTTAAAAAATCATCACTGCTTAGGCAGTGATTTTGGAAAATACTGTTCTGGTTTTCCCCTCGAGGATCAAGATAAACAAATTTTCTAATGATTCCCTATAGAAACTTCAAATAGTGAAGCTAATCCTTAGTCAGCTTGTCTGCTTCTGCGGCTTTAGTGCAGCAAATTAAGCTGCAGAAACGATGTTTTTAATTGTATCTGTGTAATAGAAGTCGTGATACTGGGATCTCCAGACATTCCTTCTGTGCTTTTAGGAATCCGCCACTACATATGGAAAGGTGGTTCTTGTTTCTCTCCTTCCTATTGTAATTTCCAAAGATATCACCTAATTTTGTTTTCTAAACCCTAAGGTACCACGAGAACAACAGCTTTCTTAACTTTCATGGTGGCCTACGGTATAAGTGACAGATAAAAGAGTAACAAATATATCCAAAGACTTTTTTTTTTTCTGAAAAGATTACTAAAGCTTACTGAATTCTGAGGTCTATTTTTCCTAAGGTGTTGATGGGAGTTAAATGTTGATTTCCAGAACTCCCGGATGCGTGCACAAAGCCTTGGGCTGCTCATGAGTAGTTCTGCAAAATCAAGTATCTTACTTCCTTTGTTTTGATATCAAGTGCCTAAAAGCAAACAGCTGCCTTCTGGGAAGACACTGTGTTTTGCTGGACATAGAGCAACACTTTTTTTTCCTACTTCCATTTCAGGGAAATGCTCTTAGTTCCATCCAAATTTCAGAGTTGAGCTTGACCTGGGTAATCCCCCCACAGAGCCACCCTCTCCCTTGGTGTATGCATACCTTGTGGTCTCTTCTCCTTTCCTTGGAGCTGCTCAGCTCTGCAACCAGCCACAAAGCTGCCAGAACAATGCTGCTTTCAGAAGCTAAAGGAGATAGAAGTATTCACCTTTTGCTTATATTAAAAGGCTGTAACACCAAAAAAAAAACCGGGGGCTTTTCTACAATAGACACTGCTCTAAACAGTCACTTTGAACTAAAGGATTTAATTTCCCTGTTTGATAGGAACAGTGAGGGATAGGACTGATTAGTTTTCTTTGCATGTGCTGCACCTAAGAAAGGTGAGGGCTGCTTTGGGCAGTATTTGGAGCCAGAGCAGTTGAGTCCAAGCCAGCATGGAGCAGCCAGAGACAGCCTGGATGCCCTCACAGTCCTGGGACTCCTCCCCAGCAGGTTGCTGGAACTGCCTCCATTGGGGGGTTGCAGGAGGCTCAGCTGTCACACAGCCTGCAAAAAAACCAGAGGAGTATCCTAGAAACCTCCAAGACCAGCCCTCTTATCCATGACATTACAGGAACAACAGATACTTCTTGCTGGAATATTTGCCAATGCTCTCCTCTAGGCTATATTAGACATAAACAAGCACAGGAAAAACCTCTTGGTTTTGCATAAGGATGAAGCCAGTCAGACATCAAAATGGCAACACATATTCCTATAAAGAGGTTTAAGATCACACCCTATTTAGGCTTCCAAAATCTAAATTATATTTTTATAATTTGAAAATAGCCACACACAAATCATAGAATCATAGATTGGTCTGGGTTGAAAGGGGCCTTAAAGATCATCTAATTCCAATCCTGCCATGGGCACGGACATCTTCCACTTGACCAGATTGCCCAAAACTCCATCCATCCTGACCTTGGACACATCCAGGGATAGGGCATCCACAGCTTCTCTGGGCAGCCTGTTCCTATGCCTCACTCCCCTCACAGTAAATAATTAATAGCTAGCTGAAAGAAGTTGTGAAAGGTAAACCACAATTTGCATTAGGAAGCTGCAAGGGGTGTGCCACCATTCCCCTTATACCCCAACCACCAACCTGACCACAGCCTGCACCAGCTTGCCTTGAAATCTGGCTGACAATTTCAGCCTAATATTTAGCACAGGCAAGTATGGCATTCAGATTGTAATGTCTGTTCCTTTAAAACATGTGTTTGAGGTTGGCTTTTTTTGATTGTTTGTTTGTTTTTAAAATTTAAATGTGTTAAATTTAAACCATTCTGGCTAAAATTGTGAAGACAACTCCCTTGTAGAAAAGTAGAGAAGGTTTCAGCTGTTCCATTCAGAACAGAAGGTTTTCTATTCCATTCCCCTGAGTGATGGTAGGAAGAAATATTTTGGTTTGTCTGTTACACTAAAACTTCTAGCGTTTCTTGCATTACGGTAATGAAATGTTGAGACAGAAAGTGTCCTCCATTGTAAATGATTTGTGCTGTCATTCTCCAATGAAAATGGATAGATAACTGATAAGTAATTTTGGTTACTTAATCTTACTGGATATCATAACTTACACACATCCATATTAAAAAGGGGGTATATCAGAGAAAATGGGGGCCTCGCATACCCAGAGGCAAAGCAGTGAAAAACATCTCCTTGCAGACCGTGCATTAGCAGGCCTGATGGGTGTCTTTTGTGATGCCCCCAGATTGTACAATCCCACTGTATAATAAATTACTATTTTGTGCAGTTTATTAACAAATCTGAGCAGAAGAGGATATCCAGCTATTACATTTCAGGCTCTGTGCATACATTACTTTCCTGACACTACAGAGCTGTTCTTATTTTTTAATGCAAATGCTCTATGCTGCTGATCAGCAATACATTCTCTTACCCTGTTTTTCTAAGAAAAGGAGGTATGGAATAGTCTTATCTGTGAGTGCCCACATGATTACTTTTAATCCAAAGGACAATTTCAACTGCATCTCAGGGAGGACTACATGCCTCAAAGCCTGTGAAAACATGTGGAAGGGTGGAAAGCAGAGGGGCAGCAGAAGGATGGAGAACTGTCCTACAGGCAGCCAGCACAGGCCACTGCCCTATCCACACTCACATAATTCTGCTGAGACATGAAGGGAAAGATACAGGAGCCAAAAATCCAAATCTGTTGGAAAGCAGGTTTCCTTGGATCTGTTACCAACTGAACAGCTTAAATTGCTGCAGGGTAATCATCATGCTGCTGTAAAAGGAATTAATCAAAAGGGCATGCAAAGCTTTCTGAAGACTTTGATTCTTACAGCTGTAGAAATCTAAGTGAATCACTCCTGTTTTCCATAAGGTATGTATTTTGACATGTGTGGTCTCATCCCTGGGTTTCAGCGAAAGCTAGCTACTCTTTAGTGAGCAGCCACACACTATATATTTATTTTTTATTTTTTATTTTTTATTTTTTCTCTGGAGGCGGATATAATCTCAGGAAAAGTAAACATACATCTTAGAAGACTGTAAACTCTTCAGCAGAAATACAAACTTTGCAAAACTTGCTAGCTGAAGGAGGAAAAAAAAGCCATAATAAGCTGATTTGCAAGTATTTGCTTTTCCCCCCCCCTCAGACACCAGTAGTAAAAAAAAAAAAAATCCTTTCTCAGAGAGGTGAAAGTGAGAGGTAGTGTAAGAGGCAGTAAAAATATTTCCCATTTACTCAAGAATTAATAAAAAACCAAGTGGAAAAATGATGTTAAGAGAACTAGAATGAAAAAACTCTGCTTATAAGTACCCACCAAAGACAACTACTCAGTGCTATCCCAGCAGGCACCCTGCTGGTGCTGTTCCAAACCCATTTGTCTCTAGGGCTGGATGTGTACAGAAAATGTTAAGACCCATGCTTCACCTGCTGAAAAGGGAAACATAGGACTGGAGGATTACTCTCTCTGGCCCTCTGCAATTACTGGCAATCCTGTGTGGCCAATATAAGTGGTGTTTGGCACAGTCAGTCCCACAGCACTCCCAGGCACCAAAATCCCTCCTGCACATATCTGAAGCACATCCTTGCAGCCTGATAACTAGTTTAAGTATAAAAAACAGCTTAAAGAGGCACAGTGCCAAGGGGGAGTCTCAGCTGCATCTTCCACTCAGCTGTGTCAAAGCATGGATGGAGCAGCCCCAGTGGCACCTCTGAAACCCCAGCACTCTGTGTCCTGTAACTCACCTTTCCCTCCAAGACTAGTGACAAAGGGCTTTCACTGTTTTCAAATTCATACTGCAGGTCTGGGTTAGGTGCAAATCGACATCCCAGTGTAGATAAAATGCAAATATGTTTTCATTTTTCATTTGCAAATGTCCTTGCAGCTCCTAAACCAAAAAATTCTTGATAAAATTAAATTCTGGTAGTGTGCTCAAGATGTTCCCTCCCTCGTTATACTGGTAGTTTTGCACAGAAGTTCCCTACACCAGAGAAACATTCAAATGATTGAAGAAATAATTGCTGAAGATTGTTTCAGGGTTAAGATGTGGACTATGTTGCAGATTATGCCATATCAGGTGCAGATTATTAATCTGTGCTACCCCAAACTGCAGCATTACTCTTGAGAGAGGTGATTAATATTTAAACACTTATTTGGATTAAATTGATGCAAATAACATCTCTTGCTCAAGTACTGGAATGTTATTTTTTGTGGTATCTCTGGAGACTACCAAGGGAAGTTTCTTTTGGACAATATGGACCACAAGGAAAAGATTGAAAATATTGAACTGATAAAGTCTCTCAGTCTCTGTATGTGTTTTTCTGAGACTTTTTTCTCCCCAGTATTGCCCCTTCTGCTTCTACTGTGAATCTGCCTCTTTCCAAAGTTAAGACACCACATCTCCATCTCTGCTGAAAACATGTATTCCTGTTTTTTCCCTTCCATACCTGAAGTGGAAATAGCTTTAGGGAAATGTGAAGAAGCGTCAAGAGAAATGACAATAAATTGGCATGTGTTTCATCCCATATATATAGGACTGGCAAAGTAGATGAAATACAATTACATTGCAACTTTGCTCACTGGCTCAGGCAGTACAGCAAGCATTGCCTGCTCAGGTCACAGCATCGTGGAGTCCTGGGAAGTAGGAATGGACCACCAGAGGACATCCAGTCCTGCCTCCTGCCCAAGTCACGGTCAACCATTGGATCACACCAGGTGCCTCAGGGATTTAGCTGCTCAGGTCCTGAGAGCCTCCGCAGATGGAGGTGGCAGAACCTCTCTGGATAACCTGAGTCACAGCCTTTCCTGTGATACCTGTGGGGTAGCAGAGTTCTGCCCTGTAATGACAAGTCCACTGCTATGACATTGCCATACTCCAAAATTCTTGCCTACAAGCAAAGACCTATGGGCTCATGAGAGGTTTTGATGGCTTTCCCTCTGCTGATCTGTTGGCTCTTGCACCAACTGAACACCAGAGCCAGGGCTTCTCCCAGCCCCTGCTATGACTCTGTTTACGCTGTATATTTACAACGTGCTGTGGGACAAGCTCTCCACCGCCCTGAAGCACAGCAGGATGGCAGCTGCCACTTCCCTCGACAGAAGAAGAGCCCTCCCACATGGCCCCTTCCCAGACTCATTATCAAAGCCTTCCCACACGTGAAACTAGTGAGCCAATTTTCACCTCTGCCCCCATTATCTCGCAGTGGAAAGGTGATGTCACTCTGTGACACAACATGAAATAACTGGAGTAGAGCCTCCGTCTCAATTGCCTATGTCTATTGAGGTGGTAGCCTAAATTAAAGAAACTGCAAAATGCCTTTTCAGTATTAAGCCAGCTGAGTGAGTCAGAGTGAGAAAGTCAGCCTCTCTCACAGCTCAGAGTGGATATGCTTACCTCCCTGCATTCCCCTCTGGGGCCAAAACAGGTGCTCCTTGCTAATGAAGTTGCTGAGATCTAACAGAATTAAAAATATATACATACATAGAGAATTGAACAAGGTAAAAAAGCAGTTTTAAAAAGTGTGGTCACTCAAGAAAGAACTGTGATTTCTGAGACAGCTATTTCTATAGGCCCTGTTCTAGTTTGGCTTTTCTCCTCTTCCTCCCTTCTTCATTAAACCACATCCTTCCAGAACGCCTTCATTAAAGCACATTAGATACCTTGAATTAGATAATCAAAATCTTAAACATTTCTAGTCTCTCATGCACTTTGACATTCTTTGACATAAAGAGCATTTTTTGAGTGATGTGTTTTGGTCCCATTCAGATTTCAGCATCCTCCAGCCAGTGTGTATTGTCTCAGGAGGTACATGTCGGGATGGCACAGCCAGCACAAAACCTTCCTATTCTCCATGCGGGGAAATTTCCTCATTAGGAGAGCACACAGGCATGAGAAACTGGACAACCACCCCAATGATTTTCCTTGTGAAACACAGGGATGCTTCTGTCAGAAGAGCTCTAGAGGAACTCTGAGTCGCACAGTTTTGCTGCCACTTTCTGCAAAGAGCTCCAGGGTTTTTGTGACTGGCCCATAAAGGTACACAAGCATGGCATCAATACCCACAAAAAAAGATGACATGTTTAACTGCCAATACCAACCCTTCATAATTCCAGAGCTGATTTAATCATCTGAGCCAATGGTTTCAGGGCCAAATTAAATGACAAAGGTGGAAGAGGGGCCCAGTACTCATTCCCTAAATAGCACAAATTGTTCTGACCTGTCACAATAGATCAGGATGAAGGCTTTAGGCTAGCAAGGTAGCCATGAAGATCAAATAGGGATGAAGGTAGAGGAGAACTAATGTATATTTGATCCCAGACACTCTACTGGGACAAGAAAATTTTTTTCTAAAAGTTGTTTGAGGCATCTCCAGGGCTGAAGTGAGACAGTAGCCATCAGATCCACATGACCTCGCCCAGTCCTGCACTATGCCCCCAGCACCCAGAGCAGGAGCCAGGTAATGACCACAACATTGGCTGCTGTCCTGTCTCTGTTCCATCTTGGCTGGCAGGAAATACTCTGGAGAGGGAAGATGACAGTGTGGTCCAAGGGCACTGCCGACACAGGAGATTCAGAAGGACACCATCATGGCAGGTCCATGGTCAATGTATGTCACCTCAGCAGATGCTACCTCCCCAGTGATACTGAGGAAATGAGGAAACTGAAAGGGAACATGAAAGCTAAAGAAATTTGAGAAGAAAGTGATGCAGGACATGCTGTTTCCTTTATGGTGCAACATTCAGAACACTCATTTATGCTCTGCGTGTGCTAAGTTCAGGGTTAGGGCTGTTTCCTCTTGTCCCTCCAGGGCTGCCTTGCCCAGAAGCCACACAGCCTGGACATCTTAGATCTCCCTGTGCTGCTTGATAGTCCTTTTACAAACCACTTTTCTTCTCTAATCCCAGACAGATCATCTTAATATTAATAAAAAAACTACCGTTTGTAAAACTCCTTCTGTGCCCACAAACAATAACCTTGTCAGCTCACTGAACAGGAGCTTAGCAATTATCCTCCAAACTAGATGAATCGAAAGAAAAGGCACTAAGCTCAGATTCTCAGTGTGTCATATTTATGTAAATATCTGAGTAAAATAATCATCAGCACTGCTCTGAGAGGTGAGGAGGTGGGGGATAGCTGGGGGCAGAGTGCTGGCAAGGCGTCTAGAAACCTCACAACCAGAAGCAGCAAATATCAAAGTGCCATGAGGAGAATGGATTTGGGCTTTCCAATTGCTTCATGTTTCGTTGACCATGATATTTGTGCTTCAATGTTTTTTAATACTGGGGGCAAAGTGCCACCTGGGGTAAAGGTTGAAAGAACCAGTGGCTGGAAAACACCGTTGCTGAGAGACAGAGCTTTTGAGATAGGTGCTGAGACTGCCCTAAGCCCAGTGGGTTGGATAAGGAAAGGGACAGGAAATCAAGGCTTTCTGGAGCACTGTCTACTCACAAAGTCTCTGGAACTCTCTCTTGTTCACTTATGCTCACTATTCTTGTGTGAAGCTTCTGAGACATCATCTTTAAGGCTTTATTTAGTATTTACCCACTTTGATGCAGTAAGGCTAGGGCTTCAGCACATAGCAAATATATGGGGGAAGTGAATGGCTGTGATTCAAAGGCTTCAGGGCCATCTTTACACAGGAGATGTTACCACAGCTTCCCTCCCACCTTAGCAAAAAGTTCGAGCAGAAACCTTGGTTTCGGTCATTATTGGAAAGCAATAGAACATGTTTTTCTGTGCAAGGAAAGTTAATCAATACCAGTTTTCTGGAGCTATGGTTACGTGAGCAGAATATAGCTCTGAAAGTCAGACCTCACAACAAGGAGGTCACTTAAGAAGTCAGATCTTAGCCAGATCTTGCTGCCTGTGAGTGCTGCTAAAGCTGCTATTTCTGAGCTCTGCTACAGAATTTACTACAGTGACCTGTGTGAAAACTTGTGGTAATGCAATTTAGTTCTGGAAACTGTGGCCAAGTTGTACATTTTCAAAATTAAGTTTCCATCATTTAGCATCCAGCTATTTATGCCCCTGAGGAAAAGTTTTTATTAGTATAAAGTTATTCAGATTTTTAAGGCAAAAGAACAAATGAGCTAACTAATAGTTCATAAAATGATCTTCCCAGCTTGCCTTGAATGACACTGCAAAATTATTATAATGGAAAAAGCATTAGAGGACCTTGATCAAACATGATCCTTCAGGGCTAAAGTACCTCATTTTCCTGCATACAGATAGAGTTCACTCAGTCTCTCAAGATTTCATAACACATGAAGACATGAGTATTTTCAGCAGAATTAAGCAGTGCAGTTAAACAGCTATTTTACTGTTCACCACAGAAAAATAAAATAGAATCATTCCATAGGGATAGCTAACCCATTCCTCATCAAGGATCAGCTAGTCCTACAGTACGCCTGCTATGTATTAATGCTTTCCTCTGCATCAGCCCACGCTGCTCCAGAGACACTGCCCCACACTTGGACCAGGCTTAAAAACAAGTGGCTCCTTTACAAGTGGTTTCTCTCTTTGCAGGAATGTGAATTGATGAAGACCAAACCACTTCACTTGTTAACCATTCTTTAGTGAACGGCCACAACCAAAGGGTTTAACAAAACACAAGTAACCAAATTCCATCATGGGCAGTCTGAAGAAGTAGGTTTGCTTTCTTCTGAGGTGCCAATATTAAGCAAGTTGCTCTCCAGCCACAGTCAACTGGTGCCACCCGTGGGCTTTGGAAGAATGCCAGTGCAGTCTCTGTCAGTGCTTGGAGCTGAGACACACAGTACCATGCAGAAGATGTAACAAAGCAGAGACAGGGAAGGAGCAGATGCTCCAGAAGACTCTCTACCTGCTGTGACTAACATTGGTCTTTCAAAGCACACACATGGGGTGTGCAAAAGAGGCAATGGAAGTCACATGTAGATGTGTCACTGTAATGATGTGGGACAGGGCAAGCCAACACTAAGGACTTGCTGGTGGTTTTTGACCAAGCCCAGTGAACAGACCCTTGTGCAGCAGTTTGTTTGTGGACAGAGGCGGCAGGAGCAGGTTTGGTCTACTGCATGTGGTGCAGGTTGAATGCAGGCAATCCAAAACACACACAAGACTCGGATAAATAAATTTGCCATTTATGAATAACAACCCTCTCCACAGCACAAAACTTGGATGGACAGTTTTATGAAGTCTGATCAGTCAGTGAATTTACTTCTATTTAAACAGAATGAGCTGCTCATAAATAATTTAAAAAAAAAAAGATGATGCTGCAAAGCCAATGCTCAGTACTTCTAGAGACTTTATCTAGTGCTTCTACCACTGCTGGGTGCAGGCACAATGAGACTTTTACCCACTTGTGTCTTATGTGCTGAGTTTATTATATCTTCACAGTTCATGGAGTAGTTAAATTACTTTCTCAGGATCACATAACTCATCTTTGTCAGCACTGAGACAAGAAGCCAGGTGCTCTCTTTGCCAATGCAGACTTCAGGCCCTAATAGCTAGATTTTGTGTTTCCCTCTTTACTTGCTTCTGCTGGATGAAAAGTACAAGCAATTCATCCTGCGTTATATGCAGGAAAGAAAGCAGAAATTTGAATAGTTGCCATCTGCTTTGATTTATTGCTTTCCAGCCTCAGCTGGATCAAACAAGCTCTAGAGAGAAACATTTCCTTGGGTTGTTGTACTGTGTGTATCTCTGCTCAATGCTAAACTAAGTCACAAGGATACAGGCAGAGAACATTCCCTTTCTTTACCAGAATAATTTATATCTTTAATTCAGTGGTTATAATTGGCCACCCAAAATGTGTTGTTGCCTCCGCTGGCATCAGTTTTTCTCTCAACCAGCATCAAATTTGAAATTGAATAAAACAATTACGCTTTGTAGTTCCCTGTCTGACTTACTGTGTTTTCTCAGAAAGAGCTCTTTATCCATCAGAAGCATACCCCTATCTTTCTTCAAAGTGTCACGCAGACAACAATAATGTTGTAGCATTTCATCCCATCTGTCTACATTTTTAGAAATAAGTTGCACTTCATGTATTTTCATTTCCGATCCAAGTCCAATGCCATAAAACTCTTCAGTTGACTACTGCTACTGTTTTCTTCAGATTATATAATTACTTTCCTTGTCTATCTAGCTGCCCTTTCATTTGTAGTTTCCTTGTTGATTAAACAAAAAGTACTATGCCACTGCTAATTTTACTTCAAAGAGGGACTTTCACATGAGAGCGAATTAAAAAGAAAACCCTAGCATCAATATCTATGCATAAATTAATTTATTTTTCCATTTATATTCTATATTCTCTCATCCTCTTTGGTATTACTGGAGATCTTCGGATTTGGAATTGACTCTGCTTCTTCGTCTTTGTCCCAGGTCCTGAGTACTGGTAACAGCTGAGGGAGGTAATTGACAGACCAAAAGGAGAGATTCTGACAGAGTCCTACCCGGAGGGTTACAGGTTTAGTGTATGTCCTACCAAACAGGGAAAACAATGCCAGTATTTAGAACAGGAAATAATCAAAAATTATGCAGTGTGTGTGTGGCTGAGGTTGTAAGACCCACAGGCTTTGGGAGAGAATAACACTATCCCGTTTCTCTCTGCCTGGATCATTGCCTAAGACCCAGGCAACCCAAAATAACCATCCAAAATCAAAGTGCCACACTTAGCAGTAATTCTACAACAGCAGATGGGTAGAGTAGAGAGAGAAAAGACTTAACCTCCACCCAGATATTCCCTACATGCTAACCTAGCTGCTTTCTGTCCTTTGGAAGAGACTTGGGGTAAGTCAGGGTTCCCAAGCACTGTGTAGCAGGTTGGCTGTCAGCCCCTGTCTCCAGCCCCTCTCACCACTTCTTTGCCAGATTCCCTCTGTGCTCTTGCAAGCTGTGACACCCCTATTTTCAGATACAGGGTGAGGAACACAGCTGGTTCCTGTGTTACCCTACAAGATACCAAAGGGGAGCTGGCAGAGCTCTTCTTGCCTCTGTGCAGCCAGCCAGCCATGCCTTGCAGGGGAACCCATTTTTCCTTACATTAAATATCTTTACAGCAACGAGAAAAACATGCAGAGCTTTGATCCAATGTTGTTTCCCATCTGCACCACCGACATGCTGAGGAGCCCCACACCAGATGGTTGTTCAACCAGGAACTGTGCCAATGCAAAGCGCAAAGAGAGTTCCTGTCCTCAAATACATCAAGAAATAGCATGGAGATGAAAGGATGTCGGTCCAGGCAATAATGAATAATCCTGGCACTCCAGCAAATTAATTGTTGGCAATTTCAGGTATGTCAGGCATTTCTAGGCAGTAGAGAAGGGAGATCTGCTTGTGTAGGCATTTGAAAGGTGGTGCTATTTGTGGCTTTTAGGTGGCACAAAGACAAAGCAGTGCAGGCAACGTCAAAAATGCTCCACGCTTGTCATCCTTTAGCCAGGACAGCTGGGAAAAATCAGGTCCTCCTCCTCAAGATATGGGACTAATGGAGACCTTTAAAATCAACAGTGTGTTTCCAACTGAAAACCAGTGAACACAAGGAAAGGATGCTAACAGCACGGCATCCAAGCCAGAATCAGAACCTGTGTACACTTGGGTCCAACCACAGCTTCTCTCCTTTCCTCTTGTCTCCAGTACCTCCCTCCCTTCATTTCCTTGTCTTTGGCATAAAAATCACAACATCATTTACAACAATTTTTTGCACTCTTAGGAGACCTGATTTATTGCAATGAATGCATTAATGAAGTTTGAAACAGTGCTTCTAACATACAAGAATGAAACAAATTCAAGGGAGCCTAGGGACAAAAGTGTTCAACTGAATCTTTCAAAAAATACCCTACACATTCCATTTTTTCCTCCAAAATAATTGTCAGGCAGCAATGCAGTGACAAACCTACCTGCAGCAGAAAATAAACTTAAGAATTGAAGCCAAACTTGAAGATGTTCTTTCTTAGTCCTTGCCTTAAATTTCCATTTTTTCTGGCACATTTAAACTTAGTGTGAATGATTACAGTAACTTGGAGGCATTCAGTTGCTTCATCAGTGTTAAACTCCCAGGAGGAAAAAATGGCAGAACTACAGCAAGGATGAAGACAGCATGTGGGTGACCAGCAGTGAGCTGTCCACATCCCACATGCACATGTTAATTTAAAATTCTGAAAGAAATTCTGATCAGAGTATTAATTGTTGGTGTTTTAAATATTATAATTAAGTCATTGCTTTTCATCTCCTTGTGAAGTGGGAAAGTGTTGTCACTTCAAATCTCTCTTTATGCCAGAGATTTCTAACAGATGTGAATCTGTGATGTTAATGTTTGCATTTGTATTCACTCAGCAAACAGCTAAAATGTTCACCTCCTTCTGAATATTCAGTCTATAAAAATTCAGACAACATTTTTCACTTGCAGGACAATAATTGAAATAATTTATTCACCAGAAGAGCTGAAACACAGTTGAATACAGTTGAGCAAATATCTATCTATCTATCTATCTATCTATCTATCTATCTATCTATCTCCTTGGACAACTTGTTTAACTGCAAAAAAAGTTGCAAAAAAATCTTAAAACATTTAATTTAGTGTGAACTTCTATTAGGACTGGTAATGGGTAAATACAATAGAAGACAGCAGATAGGAGATACACAAGCTTTCAGAGACTCCACTTTCCACTGGAAAGGAACACAGAATGCTGTGTTAGTGCTTTAAATCTTACAAAAATGTGGAAATTTGTAGCTAGAGATTAAAGCAATGGAAAAGTGGCGGCAAACCACAAATAACTTTGCTAGATAACTTTGCAGTAGTGCACAATGGGGAACAGCAAGTGCTTTTAGTGTGGAGTTATAGCTAGTTGATGGTACCATACCGAGCTTTGCTTTTAGGGAAGGAACAGTCATGTTTCCAAAACCTCTTTGGGCACCTTTCATTGCAGGGGGGAGCTTCATACTAGCTTTATATTATTGCTGCTGCAAGCATGTAATCATCAGCTTAACCCTTCTCTGAGTACTGCTGTCTGTGTTATCAGACTTTGTAGTCCTAACCTGCAGCCACAGCTCAACTCTGCAGCTGAACTGTCAGTATGACTTTAGTTCATGTTAGTGACCCAGGACTCTCAACAATTTGAGTGAATTAAACATCTTAAGATATCATCATTCACTCTAATTCGACAAAGTAGGTTTGTACCCAGCATAGCAGGCTGTCCATAACTTTATGGAGGTCAGCTGGAGCACCGGGAGCTGGTGTCCTCAGGGTGAAGTAAAAGCCAGAAGTCTGATGAAGGAACTGACAAAGCAGAAGTCAAATTAATTTGAATCAGAAAATTATTTTCTAGGAGAGATAGGAAAATACTAATGCCATTGCAGAAGCAACTGCTATTGCCTCATCTATGGTGCAGTCCACATCCCTGGGCACTTTGAACTGTCGAAGAGAATTCAAACCAAGTTAGAATAAAATCTATGAACATAACAAGTGGAGACATTTTTTACTGGGGGTCTGAAAATACAGACTAAACTGGCCTAGAAAAACATCCTTGCTGCTTTTCATGTGGAGTTTTCCCAGCAAGAACAGTCTGGCACAATTCCCTCCCACATCAGGGGGCATGATGCTGTGGTCGCAGGGAGTCCCTCCAAGCTCTCCCTTCAAAGCATTGTAGTTCTTGAGTGTCCATCTGAGACAATAACTCAGTGACAGAAAGAATTAATTCTTAAGAATAAGAAGATGAATGTCAACACTGAACCATGTTGGAAGCAAGGCTTTATTCTAAGAAGCTCAGTCTTCTGCATGCAAAAGCCGGAGATTTTAAAAGATGATACAAAGATGCTTAGGGGGAAAGGACTCCCCTGTTCCCTCTGACTGCCTGTGTAGAAAGACGCCCTACAGAATAATGCATTATTCAGATACAAAATGCAATTCCACTAATAAACTTTTTAACATCAAAGGGCAATGGTACCAGTAGACTGTAAGCAAGTTGCACCGATCACAAAGCGATTTTCCTGTGAGGCAACTGACTGGAAAATAAAATTAAAAACAACAAAAAAACAAACAAAACCAAACAAAACAAAAAAAAACAACAAAAAAAACCCAACCAAACAAAAAAACCCCAAGAAAACTAACTAACTAACTAACTAACTAACAAAAAAACCACCCAAAAAAACCCCAAAAACAAAACACACACACACACACAAAAAAATGCAAAGCTGCCTTTCAAGGTGGATGAGTTTGCTCCCTTTTTGCAAATCCTGTGGTGAGTTCCAGCAGGACAAACAAGGACCAAACAACAAGAAAAAGCACGTTTCTTAGTTACCAACACCATGATCCCTCCACCTGCAAAGTGACTGTAGCAGAACATTGGGGCATACTCCTGAATTATCAAAGGCATCCACAGATACCGACTGTTTGGTTCTGATTCTGTCATGTGAGAGTGTGATCTGTCAATGTGCTGGTGGGATGGACACACTCTGGTCCCATGTGTCAGAGTCTTCATGAGCAGGCAATTGGAAAGTGCTACCTGAAGCAGCTGGGACAGTGGGCATAACTGGCATATGCCTCTAGATAAGATTTTTAGGACTAGTGTAGCTGGGATCAATGCACATCGGTGATTTATGTCACAGATTACAATGAGCTGAGGGGACCTGTCCTCCTGAGCTAAAACAAGTGCTCTCTTCCCACAGCTTAGGATATGCACTCTGACAATTGGTAATACTCCCGAGAGTTAGGTCTTTTAATATGAAGATGCAAAACGGGTGACAAGAGAAAGAAAACTGCCACAGGTAAAAAAGTCCTTGGGGAACTAGGGCTAAGCAACTCTTTAGATTTCCTTCCAGTGACTAATTCCTCTTCACAACTCTGACCTCTAATTTCAGCAGTTAGTTCTTCAGCTGCTCTCATATCCAGTCCTTCAACACCTCCAGGCTTATTTGGATTCTGCCATGTTTAATCTGAATAGTATCATATGCTGTGTGTAGTCACATTTATTAATCTCTCTGGAAAAATATGTCTTCAAAATCAGCAGTAAATGCCAGACTCTTTCTCCAGTGACCAGCACTGACACCATTCCATGATGCTGCAACTGTCTTTCCCTGTTAGCTAGATTCCCACAATTCACAATGAATAGATTTCTTTAAGACAGGTGAATGTGTCACTGTAGGGCAATTTTATGAATATTTCTAGAACCAAAGTAAACAAATGAAAATTTAAAGAGGGGATTTGATATACTGCCATTACCCTAGTGCTGTTGTAAGCAGAAATGCCTGTGTTTCTTACTGTCAGTATACTATCTTCTTCGATCCATCACGGAGAGCGGACACTACAACTAGGCCTCAGATACACTTTGTTAAGTTATTTACATGTCAAATGACATGTTATTTGAAATATCAAATGATAGAGTAGCTGCTCAAATGAGCTTCCCACATGAATTGAGAAAAGTAAACAGATGGGACCCAGAGAACCTGACACGTGTAGCCTATTTATTGCCCTAAGACTGTTTCCTTCTGCAGTACATTTGCTTTTGAATAACCCATCTTTTGCTGTAAGAACATGGTCTTTGTAGTCTGCCATGATAGTTTATAGCAGATACCTCCCCCAACCCTCTAGGGAAACATGGCAAATAGCTGGCAACTGTGGAACAAAATCTGAGAATGGTGTGAAATCCCAAAAGGAGTAGCAGTTTCAGATTAGAAAGGGGAAAATTTTCCCTGATATGAGAGAGTCAGAGGTGCACAGGAGTAACTGAGATATCTCTTCGCGATGAGATGCTGCTCTACTGACTCTTCAGATTGTGTTAAACATCAGGGGTTTCATCCATGTCTTTCTGGATTATCATAATATCATATTGGGCACTCTCATTAAATAGAGAGCTTTTTCTATCTATTTGTTCAATGATGAAAATGTTTATTCTGCAAGCCCTCTTTTTGGTGCTATTTCTTTATCCTTTTGTCTACTACAACCAGGTTAAGAGATTGACAGGATAAGATTGTGGGATATCTTGCAGAGTTTATAATATTTGAACATCAAATATTTCAACAACTAAGCTTGAAGAGATGTTCTTGCTATCTGCTAGGCAATTATAGGCAAGTGTTTATCCACTGAGCCTTTTGCAGCCATTTAATACCACTTTTATTTTGCTTTTGGTCTGTGTTTATCACTACATCAGTGAGATTCTGGCTTGTGGTTTTGTCCCTTAATTGTATAGAACTAAAATAATTCCATTCAATGCTCACAAAAGCTTCTCCACGGATAACTAGAGAAAATGATGCAGTAGTCTCTTCTGTAAGATGTGCTTGCTAATGCTAACTCAACACTTCTCTGTGAGGATGCTCTTCGTGGTGTAAGGAAGGGGAGACCAGGTATTCCAAACAATGGCCTGTCTGCTTCATCTGCCAACAAATCAAGATTAGTTGTTGGCCTTGTCCACTAGCACAGATTTCATGCACATCTAGCTCTGCCACTGAGCTAGCTCACATGCCAACACATCAGAGGAGCAAAGCCAAAGAACCCTGAAGACAGCCCAACACAATTCTGCTGAAATCCTGGCACACTCCTGGTTATAGGAGAACAGGCCCAGCTGAAAACTCATGAAGGTGCTGTTCCTACTCTGTCAACACAATCTGGTGAGGAGAATTTCCATTTTAATATTAATGTTTAATGTTTGACAGACAAGTCACCAATGGCCCACCATCAGAAAAATGTAGGGATTTCCCTCTTGTCCTCTTAAACTTTTCACCCTGCCTTGACCACTGAAAAATTGTTACGAAGATGTCATTCTTCCAAGACACCTCACTGAAACACCAAGATGAGCAATTCTGGGAACTTTCAAACTAGTTTTCTGCCTGTCCATTTCAGTTCAGTTTTGCTTAATGATTTCTAACATGTAACAATAAAAATAACAACAACAACAAAAATAATAATAATGATAATTTTAAAATCCTACTTAAATATAATTGCATCCTTCAATTCTGACTTTATTTCTCAGTGAGAGACACAGGGCACATAGCCTCAGTTTTGCTCTCTGGATGAACTGAAGGAACACAGGGACTGCACAATTTGTTCTCAGATCAGTTTTTGCCCATAGTGAAACAGTTTGAAATATATAGCTCCTGGCTTTAGGAAGGCTACACAGTGAGTGGCCATTACAGTAGGAAGACAAGATTTTTCCAGTTTTTCAGTTTCTTCAAAGCACAGTTATGTCAGAGGGAGTGCACCAGTCTCAGTGTAAGAAAAACCCACATAAAAGGAACAAAAGGCATAGTTTTTCTGTACACTGGTCTCTTAATATATTCTTTGCCCATATATCAGCAGATCATGGGTTAAATCTTTAAAACAGACTTGGTACAGCCATGCCTGAGTCTTGGGTTTTCAGCAATCACTTGAGATGCAAAACTCTTTGCTAAACTTAATGTTTCTAAAAAGCCTTTTCTAGAGTATTTTGATCTGCAGAGAATCTAGTGTCTCCTTGCACCTCTACTCACATTTGCTAGTTTTAGACATTCTTTGAACAAAGAACAAGCTGAAAATATACATTCAGTAATGGGATTATTAATCTTTATTTTTATCCAGTTTCAGGACATGGATAAAACATTAATGGGACAGGGAATAAAAAAAAGTTACAGTAGCAATAGTACAACTAATATGGAAGTGTTTCAATGACTGATTAATCTAGTATAGATATCTTAAAATACCTGCAGCCTTCTTTGGAGGAACTCATTTGTAAAGACTAAAGCAATGTGAAAACATGCTTTTATGCAGACTGTCTTAAGAAAATACTGATGGATTGTAGAATTCAGGGAAGTGCTTTTAATGCAATCAGAAGCTGATGAAATAGAGCTTTAGTGGAATGCAAAAAAAACCAGCTGCCAGATTAAGTTTACAATGCAGACCAAACCAACATTAAACTCTGTTTCTAGATCTAGTGCTAGCAAGCATTTAGAGCAAAATTCCAGTTGCAGTTGGGGGGTAAAGGTGAGGTGAGGACTACTAATATTAGTTCTATCCCTTCGGGTGCCTGTCATCTCCATCCTATGAATGTGTAGGTGCTCACTGGAGAGAGCTCTTAACCCAGGCAGTGCTGTATTATGTACATTATGTACATTTGCCCCTTCTAGTACGAACCTCACACCAGCTCTTATTTTAATCTGCCATTTTCACATTAACATTAGAAAGACAGCTGCTAACATACTGAGTCCAACTATACACATATAGTTGGACTCAGTATGTTAGCAGCTGTCTTTCTAATGTTAATGTGAAAATGGCAGATTAAAATAAGGATCCTCTCCCATCCTTCTGGCACTGATTCCAGCATGAAACCCAACATTACTTTTGGACTTGACCAAGCGAAACTTTAGGAAGAAAAACTTTATAGGCACCAGTACCAACTCCAGTTCCCCTCTGCCCCGGTCCAATGCCTAATCTCAAACTTTCCTGTTATTAGCACTTAAAACCAGTTAACTAACCTAGATTTGATGATAACACTGTTTTTAAATGTCCTGTCTTCAGCGAAGCTAAGGATTAGTTTGGGGTCAGGAGGCACTCCTGGGCTAAATCTCAGGATTGGAATCAGCAAAGCTGTGTCAGTGGTGAGCTGGTCTGAAGGAAGATGAGATTAAGCTTGTGGCTGGATAAAGGCTTGGGCTGTAAGGTTTAAGGGTTTTCATGCAGTGCTGCTGGGCAGGCACTTTAGGAGGCAGCAGTATCAGCATTTTCCTGCATTTCCTTGGCATGCTGCCCCTGCTATGCCCAGCAAAATCTGACCAGTTTTCACCCTGAACATGCTTCACCTGCCCTCTGCCTTTCACTAATACCCACAGCCCCGAGCTACAGCAAGTGCACAGGGGTGCTTTCCCCTTCATGAGTCTCTAAGCCAGCTAAAAGGGATATCAGCTAAATATTCATTTAAAGGAGCAATAAAGAAGCCTCTGACTCATTGGTGGGCTGACAAACCTTGGGAAGGTTTTCTCTCAAGAACTGAATTTCCTAGTTTAGTTTCTTGCCGGTTGAAATTACTGCCAGCAATAATTGCCCATGAGTCACTGATCCAGCTCTGTGTTGTGGCCACTCGAGTGTATTTGGCCTGTTTGAGCCACTGTGGTTTTCTTTTGTTAAGTATCAAATGGTTTTTGTATCATCTAGCAATTCACTGCATATCACTGAAAACAGCTCTGGAACCCAGCATCAGTAAGTGCCTGCAATCATGCCCCCTTTTTCTCTCTCTCTCTTTTTTTTTTTTAAACATCTGAGCTATTTTTGAGCTGAACAGAGTGCTGAATAGTGCTGAATGCTATAATGTCTTCCTTCCTGTGAATACACCACTTATCTGATTACTAAATATTGTCATAAATGATGCCCCCTACAATAATTTTACATAACCTGCTGGAGATGCCGTGTGGAAAAGAGACTGTGATTACAATTGGAAGATTACAACTGAAGAAGTTCACTTACAAGATGCTTTATATAGAGATGGAACATTGTTATCCTTACCTTAGTTTCATTATTCACTTTTCAGAGATGAAATACACATACTAGGCCCAAGTCTCTGCAGATGCTATGTCTTGTACCTCATGCTGTCACTGAAATTAAGCAGGGCAGAAATTGAAAAAAACTCAATCTAATCAGACCTCAGCTAGAATTTTGTCTAAGGTTGGGAAAAACTTAGGGTAGCTCATCTGAACCTCTCTTGCACTTCCTAGCTTTGAGCTCAGATGATAATGAGATACCTTTCACTCTTGCTGCCTCCTATGGGTGGGACTAATATGACACAGCATGGGATCAAACAATGTGCTTTGTAAACATATGTTACAATACAAAACCTTTGATGCAAAAATATCTCTAATATCTGAGTCAAGCACCTATCTTTTCTTTGAGGAAATTCATCTGGCAAGTAGTCCTTTTTCCTCCTCTCTGCTCCTCCTACACTCATGCAAGCCTCATCAGGGCTGCTCTGATTTAGACCAGTGTATTTTTAGTGGTTTTTGAGTTCTGAAGAAACGGAATTCCAAGCTGACTGTGGGGTCCCCTGTAATCCAGGAAGAAAAAACTGTAAATCCAACTGGTTTGCTTCTGTTGGCTTGCAGTTGTATCTGCTTTCTTTAATACACAATACCTGTTTATGACAGATTGCAAATACCTACAATACAGGATTTATATGATAGGCACAAGCTCCTGACACACAGCAGTCAGCTCAAAGTCATCCACTTTAAACATGGTTCAGAAGTCACGATTAAGAAAAAATAATCACTTCAAGCCTTCAAATAGAAAAAAGGTCAACTTCAGTGGATAAATCATTCCTAAAACATTTCATCCATTATCACTCTGGGAATGTTGTCTTAGACTTTTTAGAGGTACTTGTAAACTTTGACATAGTCTGTGATGTGAAAATACTTTATGTATCTCTCTAACTAATTACTGAACATCTGAGACAGCAGAAAAGACCATCCAAGAAAACAAAATCCCAGGTGCTTGGAAAGTCAAACACTGAAGAGCAATAAAGACATTAATTATTATGAGATAATTTGGCTACATCCCAAAAAAATGGGAATTGCTTTGCCTTATTCTAGGAAGACATAAGCCCATCCTTTGCAAGGACTTACACCAGCCTATGGAGAACAACAGAGTACAGAGTGTGAATTCACCACTTGGTTTAAAGGAACTGGAAAAGATAATCATAAACCTGATTCTCACAATCGTGTATTTCAGGGGGAATCTGGATATTTCCCCCCACTTCCACAAAGTCCTGTGCCCATAACAAGATTTAAAAGCTCTGCTGCCTTGTTACAGGATGAGAAGCAGCCAAGAGAATTATGTCAAACAAATTCATGCCCATATAAATTACAAAGTAAAGCCCAGAGCAGTATCTTTTTCATAATAGTGTGATGATCCTGTCTGCCAGAAACCAACGTCATGAGTAACGCTAATCTCTCAAAGCAGTTATATATATCAATTTATATTTCAGGCACTATCTTGCAATTAAATTTCTAGGATTAAAAAGCCTATTTCTCAGTCCCTCCCCCTTTTCAATTCTAGGTCCTCCAAGATTAACAAAACATCCTGCATGGCAGTAAATTAATCACACTACGAAACTAAACTGTTCATTAGAGACGCAGCACACCAAAACTGCTATTAAAATCTCAATAATGCTATTTTTTTCTTTAATTTTCCGGTGCTGTTTGCAGCATATCCTCCTCTAAGTATACACACTGCCAAAACAAATACAGGGATAAGCCCTGAACCTTGATGGGTATTGATGTGCCATGAACTTGCAGTGAGCTGCACCACCAGAGCCCTTGTCTAGGGGCTTTTTGATGTCTACAGTATGCAAATTCTCACACATATCATCAATTCCATGGGATTTGCCAAGACAGCCCCAAAGCATTGTCATAGTCCACATTCACTGATGCTTTGCTGCAGAGGATGAGCAGAGATGCAGCTGCACTCCCATCTTTAGCAGTGTCCTTGCCAGTGCCCTCTCCCTTTTCTGGCCCTTCCTTTCCCCCCTGAAAAATCTTTAGTCTTTTTTCCTTCCTGATCCTTCGCCTCTTTGGAGAGAACTCGCTGATCTAGCGAGCAGTGCTGAGTTTCTCAGGATCTCCTCTGTTCCCTACTCCAGGGTTTGCTCCTGACAACAGGCTCATGCATGGGTCAGCTGTCTTTCCTACCCTTTCAGCCTGGGGGAATGTCCTCTGGACAATCATAACCTCAGTTCCTCATGAGATTTCCTTTTTTATTTAAAACTTCTACTTTTGTTTGTTTGTTTTGCTGTTAAGAATTCACGGAATTTTAAGCTACTTCTTCAAAGGTAATACTGTAGAGCAAGGGACAGCCTTGCATTTTAGATAAAAGCAAGTTGTTTAATCAAAACCTGAGCTCTTTTGCCCTAGTGTGCAAGCTGAGGTATATACCATGGTACCCTGCTCTTACACATCTCATTTCATATTTTGCAAAAAAAGAAAACAAGAAAGAAAAACTGCAGCCCTTAAAGAAAAGATGAACATGGGCCCTCTCAAGGCCTGGCTAGATCCACTGGGAGTCTACAGGAAAATGCAGCAGCCCCATCAACAAATTTCCTCATGCCCTGCAGTTTCCCTGAGTCAGCTTTTGCATTAAGCACTGGGAGAAGCCCTCAGGCTTAGGCACCTCTGACTTGCAGGTAAATTATGCATGATTTTAAGCATGCAAAATGAGTCCTTGCCTCCAAGCCTTCTGCTGAAGAAAGAACCCCTTTATAGAGCTTAAGCAAGAAGGTCTTAACCTGAGGAGAGCAGAGCTTTGAATTTTCTAAAAGACACCTGGGCTGGTATAGGCTGCGGTCCTGACTTGATGAAGACAACAAACCATAGCTTTGCTGCAGAACTCTCCACATCTTGCTCTCACCCTGAGGGAAAGAAGGCAGATCAAAGGCACAGCAGGAGATACAGCCCTGGAGAGTCATCTCTCTCCTTAGAAGCTGTGGGAAGTCACCAGAACTCAGGCAAACTCACCTCTCCTATGGCAAACCATCTGCCATGTCATTTAAAAATACCCTCTTGCCTTCTACCACTCCTTACCTAAATGTGCAAAGGTGAAGACAATGAAACTTCCTTTTCTATAACACACAGGTCCCTATCTCTTGCTTACAAAATAATTGTTAATCTTACAGCTTTCTTGCCAAAGCAGTACAGAATAGCAAATTAGCTTAAGCTTTTAGATGGGTCCAGCACTCAACTGCTCTGATTAAAACATCAACAGTACTCATGCATTGCTAGCAACCTCAACTGCTAAACAAAACTCTTTCTTACATCATTGTCATCTCTATTTTGCTTGTTGTAATTATATGACATTTGAAGTTGTGTAATATCATAGCTCTGCAAACTATAGTCACCCACTTGCCTTGCTTGCACTATTCCATATTAAAACCTACCCCAAATCACAGGCACATTTCTTGTTATGTCTGTACAAATAGCAGCATAACTGATGTGCTTTGCTCTCTTGGAGACATCAGCTTTTTCAGCTTTACCAAACACTTCAGGTCCTGAACAAGGACTCCAGGACTCATCAAAGAGTTTTCCCTTCACTTAGCAGTAGGACTAAAACAAGCTTTATCTAAAAACCAGAAGATTTTGCTTCTGCCTCCCTCTAACTACCCATGCCCTGACAACCTACTGGGGACCCAGCATGAGACTTTGTCAAGAAAATTGCTTGTGCTGAGGGATCTGCTAAGATGCTGGAATGGTCTTTAACTCCCCACTGGGAGATCCAGGGTCCTGCTCCACTGGCTGTGCAAACACCTGGAGCTGGAAAGCAGAGCAGAGGAGGGAGGATGCCAGAAAGGGAAAAGGGAGAAATGTGGGTGACAAAACGCGAAGATTAAAGCTAAACAGATTCTGCATGAGAGCTTGCAAATGCCTTTCTGATGGGTAAAACTTTACAGAGGAAAGAGTGTTCCTTATCCCAGAGCTGGGGTGTGAGGAGGTGCTGAGGAGCCTCCTGCAATCCTGTGGCTCCGTCTCTGGATGGAGAACCCAAAGAGTGCATCATGAGTATGGCAGTGGGACAGCTGGAGGCACTTCTACTTGTCTATCCAGCTGTGGCTTTCCCATCCTCTGTATTTCATTCTTTTATCAGCAAACAGCTGTTTCCTCTGGTGATACTCATGATGATGTGACTATTACTTTTTTGAAGTGTCTATCAAAGAGATCATCAAAGCAACATTTTTTTCTTACCATCCCTACATACTTGCACGTTTCTGCAATAAAGAAAACAGAAGTAAATTAGCTGACTATTACCTTCATTCCTGGTGCACATGCATATATTTCACAAATTTATGTAATTACTTTATTCAGATACTGGTATCACACAGAAACAAGATCTGGACCCAAAATATCCTTCTGTTGGTGCTGGCAGAGCAATGATGTAAAGAAGGTAGCAGTGCCTTTTGTTATTCAAAATTTTGTTGTATAATACTCTACAGTTCTACAAAATGTATAGGTTGCTATTAAACCAGCTCTGTCATGGTGAGGGTGCCTAGAAGCTTGGACTTTCCTTATTCGTTTTGATTACTTCAAACTTTGCAGATTAATTTTCATTCTTCCTTGGGGAGCCACCTTTTATACCTGTCTAAAGGTGTGATGTAGCAGTGGAATAATTTTTTAGCAAAACAATAACTTCTTTCCTGGCCATGCTCTTCCTTCCTTCTCTCCACCACACAGCCTTGCCTCCCCTCCCTGGCTGACACAAGGAACTTCAGAGTTTGTGCCCACACAAAGAACTTCATGCTCTTGCTCTAGACCTGGGGAAACAGGCTCAGGCACCTCAGCTTGAAATCTGAACCTATCTAGTGATAACGGCAGTGTCAGCAAATATTTTGGCTTCTCAAGAGCTCAGCTCCTCGCCCCCTGCAGGTCAGAAGAGGGCACACTACTTGTACCATGCCCTCTGACCTCCTACATCCCCAACAGTCCCACTTTCTTGTGATTCTGAGGAGCCCAGCTACACTGGTGGAACAAGGAGCACACCTCTCCCTCTCCTCCATGGCCCTGACAAGGTGACATAGGGTCAAGACATAACCTTATCTCTAAATCTTCTCTAAACAAAATTCAGTTCAAAGCCTTAAACCCCAAATGTGGCCAAGGGGAAATCTCTCCAATTTTGTCCCTATAAAATTCAAAGAATATTAAAAAGATTTGCTGGTCAAGCATTTTCTAATCTGGCTTCTAGCTTTAGGTACCCTATTCAGGGCAATTTTTAAAGGTCTGATTTCCAGAATGAGCTTAATACCAACTTTCTTGTGAAAACCCTACTCTAACAAGTGTCTCTAAGGAGGGAAGGTATACAAACAGCCAACCTCACCAGTGCACTAAGATTCCCTGTCTTTGTGCCTGTGCTGTCTCCAGCCAAGATGCTCAGAGACACAATTTCTTCGAGCCAAGAAAAGCCCTCAGTGACAGAATGTGATACTGCAGAAAACACTGGATTCAGAACACTGGAGATTAGAAACCATTACTTAGCGACAGCAGGTTTTGCAGCAGAAGCATTAAGAAACTGCCTCACAAATATGTATATCATAAACACATTTCCTTCCATCGCTGTAAAATCAATCCATAAGGGGATGAGGAGATCTTCAGACACAGCTTCGCTGATCAGCTGTGCTCCAGTGCTTTGCTCCTGATCCCTTAGTAGATATGTAGCTTTCAGACATGAAATATTCCTGGTCAGCAGGCATTTTTCCATCAGCAGTATGATTTATTTCTTAGTAGGATCATATTTGCTTGCTTGGGAACTTTATTTCATGCGTCTCCCACTCAGAATACCAATCAAGTGGAAATCGCTTGAGATGACATCACCAAATCACAAAATAAGCTGAGCTGGAAGAGACCCACAAGGATCATCAAGTCCAGCTCCCAGCCCTGCACAGGATACCCCAAGAGTCACACCATGTGCCTGAGAGCATTGTCCAAAAGCTTCCTGAACTCTGTCAGGTTTGTGCTGTGACCACTTCCCTGGGGAGCCTGTTTCATCCTCTGGGTGAAAAAGGTTTTTCTAACATCCAACCTAAACCTCGCCTAACACAACTTCAGGCCATTCTTTTGTGTCCTGTCACTGGTCACCACAGATAATAGATCAGTGTCTGCCCCTTCTCTTCCCCTCAAGAGGAAGTTGTAACTGCAATGATGTCTCTCCTCAGTCTCCTCTCTTCCAGCTAAACAGACCAAGTGACCTCAGCCACTCCTCATACAGCTTCCCCTCAAGGGCCTTCACCATTTTCATAATCCGCCTTTAGACACTCTCCAATAGCTTAATATCTTTCTTATAGTGTGGCGCCCAAAACTGCCCCCAGCACTCGAGGTGAGGCTGCCTCAGCTCAGAGCAGATCAGGACAATCCCCTCCTTTGCCCAGCTGGCAATGCTGTCCCTGATGCCCCCCAGCACACACTTGGCCCTCCTGGCTGCCAGGGCACTGGCACTGCTGACTCATGTTTAACTTGCCATTGGCCAGGTCAGCAAATTCCCATTTGTGGTTGCACACTCTTAGCTGACTTCTAGTCTGTGTTGGAACCAAGCCTTAGACTATGGTGAACAGGACATTTTATCATTCCTATCTGGAGTTTGCTCTGTCTGTGCCCCAAGAGGATTGCACTTGAGCTTTCAATATCTTTTAAAGTTCAGCTGAGCTGAAAGTGGTCAAAATCAACATTAAGGCTTTAGAGAAATTACTGAAAGCCTTTCTGCAGCTGCAAGTAATATTAAAAGCTGTTATCCTTGTTTAAACTCAGATGATGAACATTACTCAGCCCTTTCCCTGAGGCCAGTTCAGAGTTTTGCATCTTGTCAGTGCTGAGTGACATACTGCTTATCTGGTCTTCTTTCTTTGTGAACAGGCTGTTTGGGTTGACATTGAAAAGAATAGATCTGCATGAATAACTGTGCAGAAAAACAAGAGCCAGTGCTCTCTTCAAGCTCAGTGACAGCCAGAAATACCAGCCAAACTAGTGCCAAAATACAGACTGTGTGGCTGTATCAGTATAGCACCAAGCCCAAGTGGTCTTTTCATGAGGGTTTGGCTTCCACAGCCTGTGATTAGGCAACCGGATATTGTATATTTTGAACCTAGCAAGTCCTTTGGCATTGTCTCCTACAGTCTCTTTGTAACCAAACTGATGTGGTGTCAGCTGGATAACTGGAACATAAAGTGGGTGGAAACTTGGCTGGTCAAAGGGCTTTGACCAGCAGAACAGAATCCAGCTAGCAGCCCACTGACACTTGAGCCTATGTTGTTTAGCACTTTTGCTAACACCAGAAAAGGGGAATGGAGTGAGATCTCAGCAAGTTCATAAGACCAGCCTGAGGGAGCAATGGGCACGTTGGAGGGTCAGGCTGCTGTTCACAGAGCTGGGCTGAGCAGGCAGGAGACAGGGTGGTTGGGAACATAATGAATTCAGCAAAGGCAAATGCAAAGTCCAGTGGCTGGGATGTGATAAACCCTGCAGCACCACAGGCTAGGGAGGGCTGGCGGGCTGGCAAGCAGGAATCAGTCTGTATCTGGCCTCTCAGCCCACATGGTTCAAACTTCACAGCTGGAGCTGCAGCCAGGTCCCATCACAGTCATCAGGGCACCAGCACTGCAAGCTGACACTGCAGTACAGCTCATGAGGATGTCAAGCACCATGCAAGAAGCTGGGCTAAACCTGATGTGGCAAGTGTTGCTCCAGATAAGCCAAGTGGTGTAAATAGACACCTGGCTTCCTGCACTCCTTCATGAGAGGAACAAAGATATATGGGAGAGGAGGAATTGAGGTGCTATGACACTGCACTCCATGCCTCTTGCTCAGGCTGTGGCAGCTTCCCTGGATCAAGAGATAGTTTACTTCCTTGCTGGGGTAAATCCACTACCCTAGACCCAGCCAAGGAGGCCCTCCTGGGGGATCAGCCTTCTCCAGCAGCAGAAAGGGATTTCTGTGCCTTCGATTTCTGTGAAGGTTCATGTCTTCCATTATTTGTGACCCAACCTGAGGGCTCTGTGTTCTGCACCCTATCACTGCACAAGGCATAAGGTTTCTGCTGAAATTCTGAAATCACCAAAGCTCAGTGTAGAGCCTCACAGGGTGTGAGCTGAACAGGTAACCCACTAGCAGACACTTTCATTGGAGGATATGCAAGTGGACTAACAGATATGGATGTGCTAGCTCATGGCACATCCAATTCTCTCAGGATGAAAAACTCAGCACTGACAGCACCCTCAAGTCTACCACTCATCTAATAACCCATTCCTCATCCAAAAGATTTTGAGGTCACTGAAAATGTTCAGTATTAGCATTTCACAATTATATGATTTTCTTTCCTCTCCCCTTTTAACCTGGGGCTAAAACACCTACTGGTAACTTCAGTACACCTCTTGCTTTGTGGCTCCTCTCAAACAAGGCAAGTCCAGCAATGGTGAATATCTCTGTGTTGTTTACTGCTATCAATTGAAAATGCTTTTGTGATATTTCAGAGAACTCATATTTTACAACCTCTTCCTCTAGCTGAATAGCAATTTGTTTGGCTCATTACTTAGAAAAACACTTGCCATACCAAATACACTACTTCAAAGCAGGGTTAAAATGTACCCAAATTGCATTTGCTGTGTAATTACAAACACTAACATGTATTGAGAGAAAATTACATTACTCTGTTATTACTAACACTAAGGTATATTGAGAGCTTTACTTACATAAGCAGTTGGATAAGGCTTAACCACGCTTGCTTTTGTGCAGAATTCAGATTCTGGTATGGAAAAATACTCCATTTCGCATTCAGAAGGACCGAGCATTTGGCTGTAGATGAAATGTACTTTTGTTTTGTAAGCAGCAGTTAGTAATTATCAGACTTGCCTATGGCTGTTTCATGGGAGGTGGGAATATGAATATATTCATATTTACTGGTTCTTTATAAGGAATTATAGGTCATGTTAACACATCTAAATTATGTTTCTTTTTTAATTAATTGCTATAAATACAGACAACCTTATACAAAAACTGTAGTTAAATTGTTCAATATGAAAGCCTTCTCTTCTAAAAAAATATTTTACAACAGACCTATTTTCATTTTCTCTTGTCACACATCTGCTTTGCCTTCCATCCTCCTCCTCCGCTTGTGCCTTCCCTCCCTCTGCTCCACTTTACCTTTCAGAGCAGCAGCATCTGCAGCACTACCCACAGCTGAGTTTCTCCATCACTGGCTCTAGGGGAGCTGGTAGCAGCTCACCTTTAAATCTTGAGCATGCGGCAGCTGCGTTTGTGCTGCCGTTTTAAAGCAGGAAGCTTATGGAAAGGTTCAGGAGAGATAAAAAGCTAATGAAATGCCACTGTAAAATTAACTCCCGCGGGCGCAAACGATCCTTGGCATACCAGGAACACTGAGAACACCTGTGCCAAGGGATCTTTACCTCACCACGTCCAGAGCTGCTACACCTCCTCACAGAAGTGAAGGTCTCTGACTGTTATCTATAATTGATGCCTGCGCTCCCTAACGACTCTGGCGACAAGCAACAGCCTCCCTGCCCCAAACAGAAAGCCTGTCTCTGCCCCACGGAGCTCACAATGGTGTGGCTTTGAGAGGGGACATATCACCGGGGCAGGCAGGGGGATGAACACAGGGAAGGGGAGGCAGTGCCACCTCACACAGTGAACACCAGTATCCCATCTCCAGCCTGGGGTTACCCAGATCTGTGCAAAGGTCAGAGTAATGTCTGATGGAAGGGTTTTTGAAAATTTAGCTTTATGGTCATTGTTAGTGTTTTTCTTTTTTCTTCTCCACTAGAAAGAACAGCATAGGAGCAAACAGAAAAGAATTTGATTGAAAATTTGACAAACAAGTGATAGTGGATTATGCTCAGCCAAGGGGAAGCAGGGGGATATAGTTTCCAAGCGTAGAGGGATGGGAAAGGTCATAGTGACCCCAAATCTGGGTCTACAGATGGGGAGAGCACCCATCATCTGCAGCCAGTACCTGTGGCAGGACAGATCCCTGCTTTGGGAGGAGAGATTTCTGCCTGCACAAATGGTGGGACACTTCCCCTCGTGGGAATAAAGTGGTAGACTTTCTGCCTGTTCCCAAATGAGCTTCATTTCTTACCTCTGGCCAAGTAAATAAGGACTATAAGATTCACACATAATTGCTGCAACTCTTCGTGCCAAGTGAAGGCTTTAGGGACTTCATTTGAGCATTATCATGCATCCTGTTATCACACTAAATCTCAACAACTCCAAAGAAGTCAATATTCAGTTAATATTTATTACATCTGCATCTTTGCTAAGGAAATGCAGATGAGGTTTCCTCTGCAGATCTAGCTACCAGCTAAAGAGTCACTGAGATCGCTATGTGAGAAAATACAGCAGTGATACCAGAGAGGCTTTTATTTTAATAATATTTTTTTTCTTCCTGTATTTCATTATTTCTGCCGATTTTTAACCCTTCCTCCTGGGTCAGGACCTTAGAGATGGAGTGCCCTGTAATTCATTTTGCCAGCTTTAAAGTTAAGAAAGCTTCAGAAAGTTGAAAGGAAAAACAAAAGTGAAGGGAGGGGGGGTGCAAACCTACTTATATTCTTTTTATTTCATATTTAATGGCAGAAATGGGAAGAAAGGGGGCACACAGGAGCTCCTCTTTAGATGAAAAATTATAGATAAAAAATAAGTTGCTAATTTATAAACATTTCTGAAGGGAAATTGTTGACCACTGCCTCAGAAACATGCCTGCACTCTTGTGCCTTGGGGGTGTGCTGCCTCCAGCTGCATGGGACCAGTGTCACTGGGTCTGCTGGGGACTGCTGGAATCCTCTGCTCTGTGAAGTGGCAGTGCCACAAAACTGGTTCTGTTCTTCCTAAGAATAAGAAAAGAAACCCTGAAAGAACCAGCCAATGGGATAAAGGCCCATATGGCACTTCCACAGCCAGAGAAGCAGGAATTTTTGCACTAAAGGTGGGCACTAGACCTGCTGCCTTTTACTGGCAGTTGGGCAGGGGTTGGGGGGATGAGCTGGTGAAATATAAGCTGTTTGGTGTTTTTCTGCTGATTGTGCCACCCAGGCTCTGTATTCTCATGTTCCTCTTACTCCAGAGACCTCCACAATGCCCTTATTGGCCTGCTTGTCTGGGACTCTACAGAATCATGCAACCAGCAGTGCAGCTTTTGGGAGGAGAAGTAGGTGGGAAATAAGCAGGGCCCTTGTTAAAAAAAGAGCAACCTGACAGCCTCCCCTTATGTGACAAGACCCCAGATGATGATTATCTCCCAGCTACCCAGTCTCCCAGACGAGTTCAAGCTTGAGGAGAAGGTGTCTAGCTGGAGGTTGTCTTACTAAATTGGTGCTCATATTTACATTCAGAAGGAGGTTCATGATGGTAAAGGCAAGGAAACCACATTTTGTCTTCCAGCACAGAAGGGCTGGAAAGTGTCTTTAAAGCCAGAAGTAAACATGGAGTAGAGAATTGCTACTGCAGATGAGAACTATTTTAGGTGTCTGTAGAAGATCAATAAATTCCCTGATTTTAAATAAAGGAGAAAAAGGAAGGAGGAAGTAGCTCTAGGCAGATCCAATACAGGAAAACTTGAGTCTTTCTCACTGCAGAGCAGACCACAGCTGGCTAAATAACCACACTTAACTCTGTTGGGAGAGCTGGCAGCAACCCTGAACATATGGCTTTTGCCACTGGGCAGGGAATTGCCTTTATGAATGTGGATCTCTCCTAGCCAAGAGGATGACTTTTGGCAATAAAAAGGTGTAACAAATAGACCCAAAAATGAAGCAAAAGTTATAAATGGAAAATAGTTATATAGTAAAACCATTTCTGGAGTAATGTGGGAAGCTGCAAGCCTCACAAGCAACAAAGCCACCATTGAGCTATACAAGATAACTGCAATATAGGTAAATTACATAGGACAATTATTCCCTTGCAGGACGACACAGACTCAGCACAAGCAGGAAGGGGCCCCCTATGGGTCTCCAGCTCAAACCAGTTCCAGTGTTTGACTACTCTGGGTTAGAAGATTTTTACCCCAGGGAAAAGGTGGTTCCTTAAAGCTAATCAAAGTCTTCCTTTTTCCAGCTTGTGTCCACTGAAGGATATTAGGTCTAAAGGTCCAGATTGTCTAAGATGCCAGCTGTTCACTCATGCCCATTTTTAATTTCTGGTGTGATCACTTGAGAGGACAGAATGGAAAATAAAATAATTTTGATACAGAGGAAGAAGGAGTAGGGGAAAAAAAGTCAAATATAGGGTACCTAACAAAAGACAAATAATCAGTCTCCAGAGGACAACTGCTGTTCTTTAAAACCCCCGTGCAGGACTGGATAAGAAAGACAGCATTTGAGACAAAAGATAAAGGTCTGGAGGTTACAAAAGAAAGTAAATTAATAAAACTGTAAGCTATGATTCAGAGCATGACTATCCTAAGGAACCTGTAAAAATGTCACTGAGACAAGTTATTCAGAAATACTAACTACTCTGAAGAGTCTGATCTTCCTTGCAGTCCCCTTAAGCCAGACAATGAGCCATTCAGAGATATTTTACACATTGAAATAAATCACCTCTCTGCATTATTCCATAACTATCTTCACATCACTGGGGAAACATAATGTGTTAGAGAAAAACATGTCTAAAACTTTTAAATGTATCAGCTCAAAAATGGACTGCTATCATAAATATTAAAGGAAAACCTGCAGTTGAGTGAACATCATTCATCATTTCTCATGACGATCACTTCTCCTTAACTGTAGTAGATATTTCATAGTAATAAAGATAAGTTCTTGTTCTAAAAAATTGTGTTCTTAAAAATCTATTGCCGAAGTCAGAACAAGCATGCTGCTCTTCCATCCACAAGTTCAACTGTACAATTAAAAAAAGTATTAGTAAAAGATAAATGCTTTTACAGTGGACCCTCACAGAGTCCCAGCTGCTGCTGTTGTCTCCACTGCAAGAAATTCACTTGAATCTCTTCTTATCCTACAGCCCAAAAACTACATCTTGTTTATCAACATGCACAAGAGTACAGCAGCTCTCAACTGCTTCAGATGAGGGTAGCATGAAAAAAAAGGCACACTTAAGTGATAAACAAAGGTTTCCAGACAAAATCATTACCAGACTTTGACAAGAGTGCTGCAACTAACACCCAGGCTTTTGTTAAATGACAAAGATTCTCTAACTGTAGAAACAAGGAGGTCTTCAGATTTTATTTCATTTCTTTCAGCAGAATATACTGCTACACATTGGTAGAGATAAAAGTGTGCCACCAGCTCACATCACATGATCAGCATCTGTCTGATATGGTTTTCTGGGTTTGCTGGTTAGTGGAAGAGCACAGACTGCAATTTATGACTGCCGAGACAGAGATCATCCCATTCGTGTACCAAAACTGCTTTCTTCAGTTCTTTATCCCTAAAACCAACCCTGAATATTAAACAGGGTCTGTCTCAGAGGGTATCTGTGAGACCAGAGCCCAAGCTCTGTTTGCTGTCCCCATATGACTCAATGGCAGCCAGCTCCCTACCAGAATGTGGTGGTTTATTTCCTGCAAACAGGTATTAAAAGATCAGAAGCAGAAACCTGAGAGAAGAACCCACACATTCATCCTTGTAGGAGAACTTCTGAAAAGTGGCAGTCTTTACCCTAGCTAAAGAGCATCTGACAGATAATACAGGAAAACTACTATGAATATGTGTTGAGGTGTCAGGAATAAGATGAGAATCAATGATATCAAATATTCAGAGAAAAGAAAATAATAGTGAGCTTACAATAATGAAATAGGAGAAAAGGCCCCAATTCCACACTGACAATAGGAAACGGTTAAGAAATTAGTCAATCAACAGTTAACTAAGAAAAAAAAACATATAATACTTGTTTTTATTCCATATACCCCTCATTCCAAGTGCTTCTTTCTATGTTGACCCTCATTAAAATTGTTTATATGTAAGCAAGAATTCTGAAAGGTGGAATATAGTGGTTATCCTGTAATGAGACAATGCTCCCAAGCTCATTTCTTAGCTAGATGGGCACATTTGGATGTAACTTGTTCATTTATAGTAATGCTGTCCAAAAAGTTTTAGTTCAGCTTCATTGGAAAGTCCCTGTAAATTATAATTTGCCTGCAAGTAATCCTTAGAAATTCAGGGGTGTCTACAGGTAATTATTTCTGGTTCTCATTCAAGGATGGTTTCCACATGCATTTTCACACAGTTTGGGGATACTTGGTTAAAGACCACACCAAAACCAGAATTCTGCCATTTTGGTAATCTGTGTGTGAGTAAATAACAATCTGCCCTTCTGCAGCACCCAACGGGACTGAATCCATTGCTGTACATTTTATCCATGTAGAGAAACTGCAGCACTGGAAATGTTTTGCTATTTCTTAAGGACCCTCTCTGTAGGTATCTCCAACTCTGCAGGTATCTGACTGGGAAATCCAGATGTTTCACACCTTGCAGCTACCAAATGACTCAGTTTCTAACCTACGATCAGTGACCCATTCCTTCATGCCACCCCTAGTTTGGTTTTTTCCCCTTTAAGCTATATGTCCCTTTACATGTTATGCTACCACAGCCATTTCAGATACAGCTGTAATTATCTTTGCTACTCATCAGCCTTTCAATATGTCACCCTCAGCATAGGCAGATGATGAATGCTCATGAATTTTACTGAATTTTACTCATTATTCAGCCGAGTCTGCCTGTATCTCCCAAAAATAAAACACATGATGGCCTCTTGTCATCTGCTGCAGCAACAAACTACCTTTAAGAGACAAACCCCCCTTTTTAATAGGAAGAAATCACAACTTTACATTTATCGTTAGCAAGGGTAATAATAACAACTACTGACCTGTGACCACAAATGTGCTGTTTCTCAGAGAAAGGCAATCAAATACTGATGTGACCAAATATCAGAGGCAAACTAGAAAGATATGTAAATTGAGGCATGTGAGGGTGTTTTTTGAAAGAGCACCAGTTTAGCACCAGGGGAACAGACAACTAAATAATTCTGTACATTATGATGAGTTATATGAATAGGTTTCATATCCCCACCTAGTCACACTAATTTCATTTAATATACAAAATCATAGAGCAGAATCATAGAATGGTTTGGGTTGGAATGGACCTTAAAGAGCATCTAGTTCCAACCTCCATGCCATGGGCAGGGACACCACCCATTACACCAGGTTGCTCAAAGCCCCATCCAGCCTGGCCTTGAACACTGCCAGGGATGGGGAATCCACAACTTCTCTGGGCAACCTATTCAAGCGCTTCATCACCCTCAGAGTAAAGCGCTTTCTTCTATACATCTAACCTAAATTTCCCCTCTTTCAGTTTGAAGCCATTACCCTGTGTCATACCACCAGAGATCCTGATGAAGAATTCCTCTCCAGCTCCCTTGTAGGTCTACCCTTCAGGAGGTGTTATCCTGTACTTACTAACCTATAAACACATAGGTTTTAAAAAGCAGCAGAAAGACATCCAAGGAGAAAAATTATATTTGAAGCCATGACTGCCTTGGTTTTAAGATGTTTTGATGACAGCACATGGCGCTGTGCAAGTCTTTGCTCTCTGGACAGCATCAGACTCTGCTTGTGGGTTTTGATGTTCCCACCCTCTCCAAGACCAAAACCATCTCAAGGCAGGTGTCTGAGCAGCATTCAAGGCAACATTTAAGGACAACACTGTAGTTTTCCATGTAGAAAATATCTCATCTTTGCTCCTTGATTTCAGCCCCCTGAAGTCAATTTTCCCAGCCTGTGGCACAGCCTAAATCCAGGCACCTGCAGGTAAAGCCCCAGCCAATCTGAAACCAAGCAGCCAATCCCTCTCCTCCAAAAACTCACCTTTCTCTCCAACCCAACCAGATGAAACCAAATGGAAAAAGGAGACAGCTATGATCCCATCTCCATAAATGACTCAGGATCCTGAGAGTTTTGCCAAGAGCAGCCAGCTTACTGTGCTAGCACGGCCAGGGATGCTCTTGGTCACAGCACCTCCTTTAGTCACAAAGGAGCTATTATTTCTTAAAAACATCACTCCTGGTCTTTCTGCTGTGCCATGTAGCACAGCATTACCATCCAACAGGGACAAACAGAAATTTAAAAAATATTCTGATGAACAACAGAATAGTCCTGTGTTGGTCTCTCCCACTAGAAGGCTTTATTGACCAGATAGCTTATTACCACAATACCAAGTGCTGAAGGACCCTGCCAGGTTCTCCTCTGTGGGCACTGAGCCTGTATAAAGCCTTTCATTACTTCCTCCAGCTCCACTATCCAAACAGAGGATTTGAGAGGCACCAGGTAGGCGTGGACACTGCACACGGCAAGAGGGGGCATGGGCTGCCACAGGCTGCTCCCCTGGGTCCAGGTCCCATAGCAGGTCTCCTCCTGGAAGTTCTAAAAACAGTAGCCAAGTACATCCCATGGGCTACTTGCCTCTGGGGATCTGTCCCATGTCCTCATCTCCAGTTTCCATGGAGTCAACATCTGAATATGTGAGTCAGAAACTGCTTCTCTCTACAGCTGCCCCATCCTCTCCAAAGCTCCTTTCTCATTGCTTTTTCCTCTTAACCTCTTGGCAGGTCTCCTGCATGCTAATCAGACAGCACTGGGTGCTTACCTAGCCAGCCACTGTCTCAGTATTCATTCAGATTTTAGACATCCCATGCAGCATCTCTGGCTGATTGCTGGATGGCTGACTTGCCAAATACACAAAGTCTGGGGGCTGGGGAAAATAAGCATATAACACAGCTCTGGTGTGAGAAACCACTGCCTCTGAAAGGCAGTCCTGCTTGATTTCATCCCTTTGTTACCTCTAGATCTAAAGAGAAAGCAGGCAGGCATTTTAGATTCTAATCTCTAGCATTAAAAAAAAGTAATAAAAAATAATAACAGCACAATAAGTGTTTTCAGGTAGAAGAAAGTGAATTGCAACATTTCCTAAATTGTGCTAGGTAAGAGTGAAACAAGTAGATTTTATGATCTTCAGATGCCACTGTAGTGAGTATAAGTGATAAAATGGCTTCATGCCTCTTATGGCAAAATTGAAACTAGAAACATGTATAAATAAAATTATTCCCAGTTTCCTAATAAAAGACAAACCTGTTTTATATAAATAAGTTAAATGGTGACAATCTAAATGGATTTCAGAAAGTTGCCTGTCTTCCTTTGAACTATTAAATAAATGCAGCTTTGTCCCTTTGGAGCTCTAATGAAAATCCCATCAAAATCCAATTTACAGAATACTGAGACATAGTGCAAGTTAGGAGCGTTAAATTAATTGATTTGCCTTAAAGAGTTATTGAGACTAGATTTGTCAGTCAAATCTGGACGTGAAAGCCTATTGTGTTTTAGCAGGAATATGCTCCTTCTCTTGCAGCACTTGAGGCTAGCAGTAGTCATTTCTTCGGTAATCTCCCCACGTGCCCCTGGATGACCTGAAGACATGATCACACATCTCTGCAGGAAGGCTGTGGGGCACTCACCCTGCCCTGAACCTCTTCCTGCCTGCCCACTGGCTCTGGCACTTGCTGCTGGAACAGCTGGGAAGGACATTTCTTCCAGCTTTCCTCAGCTCCTATCCTGAAGAAAAAAGCTCCCAAGCAGGATTGATAGTGCGCATAAAACCAGCAATGGTAAGTGGGATCCCAAGCCAGGGTACAGGTGGAGTCAAGCCCACAAGGTACATGTGTCTCCCCTCCTCTCCCCTTCTAACACAATTCTGGGCCTTGGAATTCTTCCCCCTCCTGTTTTCCCCCTGAGATGCAAGATACCAGTTTTTCTAGTTACACCTGAACTGCAAGATTAAATCAAACTCAAGATTTTGCCAAAAAAAAAAAAAAAGTGAAATAAAATTCTGCAAATAATGTATTGGCCTAAGAAAAAAAAATAAAATCAAGAACTAAAAATTATCCATTGTTTGTGTCAAATCCAGCAGTGGCTTTGAAATAAGAATTGTTAGGTGAACTACAGCCAAAATACGAAGGAGAAAAAAATCACTACCAGCTTGCTGTATATTTAAGACAAAAGGGCTAAAGTGGATGAGAAGAGCCAAGTCAGTTTCCTGTCACCCTTAAAGGGGTAAGATAGGACAGCCAGAGCTCCCTGTATTCTGGGAATGTGCTCCAAACACCATGCTGTACGACATTCCCAAGTGAGATGGCCTTCTCTCCTGGTAACCTATTTGAAGTTTTATGGAAGAGGAATGGAGCAAGAGAAGTTGACTATCAGTGAAGGACACACAGGATTCAAATCAGTCCTTGAATTTGGTCTCCATTTCCTGGTTTGTCTGCATGATGATAAACTGGAAATGAAAACTGTGGTTTGAGTCTCAAAGTAAAGACTTCATTCAAATAAAAAAAAACGTTACTAATATTATTACTTATGTAGTTCTAACAGATCTGGTCTGGAGACAGACCCACCTAAAGCGGATTTGAGCTGAGAGCAAGAGTGCATTCAGTGCAAGGAACACACCTGAAGACCGGCACAATTTTGTAGTCATTACCTTTCAACATATCAGAGTTCAAACCTTTTCTGCTTCCTCAGCTTCCCCTGAGATTTCATATAATTAATTTATGCTCTGCACAGATTCTCCTTCTCTTCCCTTGATGGGAACTCTCAATTTCCTACAACTCTGCCACTCCTGTCACTCTAGACTGCAATTTGTGTTCTTAAAGATGCAGAGACCTCTCATGGCATCACAGGGATGCTTTCAAGATATACAGCACCAAGAACGACCACTCTTGGGCTTTATATGGAAGCTTGGAGAAGAAAAAAAAGTAGTATTAAATGCATCTTTGATGAACATAAGCCCTTGCCCCCAGGAACAGCACTGGATTTTCCAGAGGATGCTGTCCTGTCCAGCATGCTGGGAGCACAGCAGAAAGTCCCAGCTTGCTGGGAGATGCAGTGCTCATTTGCTGATGGTTTCCTCAGTTTTCCTCCAAAGCTTGCCTTTCCCCTTTATGTAAGTCTTTGGACCACATGATGGGAGCTGCAGAGAAGCTCCTTTTCCTCAGACACTGACCATGCTTTAATACTGTCTATGCAGTTCTTCCTCAGGCAGCAAAGTTATTCTTTCTCTTGTTCATAACAAGGTTAAAACAGAAATTAATAGCAGCTTGACAAGGTGCATAAATGCTTAGAAGACCATGTGGCTTTATTGGCACTGAGAGTGGACACCAAAACATTAATGTACACAAGCTGATATGCTGGTAGCTCCAAACAGGAAAGCTGAAGTGACCATTTGTTTCTGGCATGACAGCTTTTTTCTGCCAAGGAAGACTTGCACTGAACTGATGCTTCACACAGGAAATACATCAATTGTAAGCATTTCACAATACTCCTCAGACACCCTATTTTTGGTAACTTTTAAACACCTCTTCCCATAGCTTCTGGATAAGAATCTAAATATGTTTTTCAATCCACTGGGAGGGAGAAGGAGCCTAATTATTTTTCAGTTTTATTTAGAAATAGAATTACAACGAGCAGCATGAAACCCAAACTTATTAGCCATGGTAGGAAATAGGATTTAATACAGAAGTAAAAATAGCCCAGCTCTACTTACCCTAATGCAAAAAGCATTAAGAGATGCAAACTCCTAAAACAGGCAGAGTTCTTTTTAATTTTGCTGTATTTAGGCCTGCCTTCTAAACATCTGTGCACTGATGTGAGATGAATACCTAAAACAGTAATAACTGCAGATTGGTATTACAAAAAATGATTCATACCTATCATTATCTAGTGCTTTTTACCCCAAAAGGATTGCACAGAATTTACAATCTATGGCTGAGATATAGTACATAAAAACACCACACTCCATCCATCACTGATGGGAACCAGTTCAGGTATGAAACACGGTAGGATTTTAACGGCAACAAAACATCAGAGCTAAAGACAAGAAGATACTAAATCCAGTTACTTATATTTAGGTAGACAGAATGTCATCCAAAGGAAACTTTCCTATATTCTCTTGTTCTCAAAAGGCGAATAAACAACTGTGAGAGAGCAACATAAGTGGTCAAGAGCTCAATTAAAATTGTAATTTCCATTTCCTAAAAATTGAGTAGAATCATGCTGAGAGCTGCAGCACATTGTATCTGTGATCCTTAATGTGCCTGCATTGAGCTTGTTTCTCATCACTTCTGAGCATTTCCTGTTCTCTTTATGGAGGGTGATAGCCAAGTGTGGGGACATGGGAGGAGGGCAGGTTTATTCCCAAAATGTTTAGAAAGGCAACAAATGTTTCCCAAGCTGGAAATATTCAGAAATCTGAGTCTTCAGCAAGTAGTAGATACCCTGGTTTCTATCCACTCTTAACTTATTTACAAGAAATTGCCTCTAAATCAGCTTTCACACGGCTTAAGCTTTATTAGGAGATGCTGTTTCTGGTGAGGTGAGTTCATCTGTTCTTTTCAAACTAGGTGGGATTTTATGGAATTGTAAAGGCTGTGGGTTTGGATAATCTTGACCTCAGCCTCTCCAAATCAAGTTTGAAGTAACAAATACAAACACACATACAGACCTGTCCCAGGCCCACACTGGAATCCTGTCATATTTCACCTACAGGAAGCATTTCTTACCTGAATGCTGACCAGAGACAGCCCTGGTCTTAACTCCAGCACACTTCTAACTGAAAAAAGAGATGTTTGAGGGACAACACCTGTAAAGGTAATTTCGGACTGCTTTTGCTGTGCTTTTAGGCACAGATAATTTTTCCTTTCTCCCAGGATGTTTCCTGGATCTTATATGACACAGGTTCCTGCATCTAGTTTGAACTCAGCAATGGTAAATGGCAGCATGACCACAGATAATCTGATAGAGAGGCAGTGGTCATGAATTCTGCACCAGTTGACACTGGCCTGAGAGAAGATGATACTGTCTACATCCCAGTCTCTTCAGTCTTCCCTTCTCCTTCACTAGCATAAATGCTGGCATAGTAATTACCTTTGATTCTTCTGCCAAGACCCATACACACATGGGCCCACCCTATAAAATCAGTGCCCGTCAGCCAAGCTGCACCTGTGAATGTTTCCAGCCTTTATCAGGAGTTTAACACATGATAATACATGGACTTTCATTTTTCCATGAGGGTAAGATAGGCCCTGGGGCTGGTGCCTGCAGCACAGATCTAACTCCTCATATAAGGCCGTGTGTCCACTTGGGACCTTTGGGACATGTCTGTGAGCTGTGTGGGCAGAGTCCAGCTGAATCGAAACTCTTATTGGTTTAGTTCAACCAACAACATGGGCCATGCAGCAGGTCTGGTGCCTGAGACCTGGTTTATGTGTAACACAATTCATTTGATGCAAGTGGAAATTGATATGGTTTTAAATTGATGATCTGATCCTCTACACACACACACCTATTTGAATTTAAACCTATTTGAATTTAAACCTATTTGAATTTAGGGTGTGATTTTGACTGGCAGTTACACTGGTTTCCCACTAAAGAAAACCCACGGAAGCGATTTTTTTTCTGAGAGGAGCAGCTAGAGCTTCCTTTATGTCTGACAAAAACCAATCAGTAACTAGTTTTGAGAACTGACAACCAGTTCAACCACTGAAAGAGATGGACACGCCTCTGTGAAATTCTTATTTTGAAACTAACAAACGCCCGGGATGTCTATTTTGTTTCCGGCCTCTCAAAAGGTGGCTAGTCGTATCCTCCCGGGTCAGGCCCCGCGCGGCCTGCGGGCCTAGCGAGGCCGGTCTCAGCCAGGCCTAGCGAGGCCGGGCTGGCTCTGATGCAGGGCCCGGGAAGCCCGCCGGGCCCCATTTTTGGCCAGGGCGCTTGGCGTTTGATTGAAAGGGGGAGGGGAGGCCCATTCGGCCGCTAAGATCCTATCCCCCCCTCGCCCCTGCAGCACGGCCGGAGGCCCGCAGCTCGGCAGAACATCTAGCCAATATTAAAACACTGCCATGCTGCCCGCCTGGGCCGAGCCAGGGGGTCGGCGGGGCCCCGGGAGCGGCTCCGGGCGGGGCCTGCCTGCTCCGTTCCCTGCAGCCCAGCGGGGAGCTGAGCCGGGCTTCCCCCCATCCTTGCCTGCTGGGCAGGGGAAGGGAAGACCGTCAGCCCTTGGCTGGAATTGAATGAAGCAAAAGCCAGAAAACAGTCACACAGCCAAAGCAGCCACCACTGCTTCTTGCTGAGCTCCTGCTGTCTTGACCCAGCCCAAGTGTGGCCTGAAATATTGCACCTCAACTGTTCCAGCCACTACCCAGGCAGGATATTACATCTTTCAGTGCACAGATGAGACCTACAGACTTTCCATCCCCTCTTGAGTGAAAGAAAAGGACAGTGAAAGACATGCATAGAAACAGCATGATAACACCAAGGTCAGAAAAAAGGAAGAATGAGGTCCTAGATGAGGGAAGGAGGAGAGTTGTGGACTGAAATTTCTCTTTTTTAAGCAGTGTAGAACATACTCATGTTTCCCTACAACTCACAGAAATGTATTATGGGGTGGATGAAATGTTCTAACTGTAGACATGAGCAGAGGCATTTGTGCTAAAGTATGCAGATGTTGAAGTAGATGTGATCCCATGGGAAATTTGAATAGAGAGGAGAGATGAAGACCCTCTGTTGCCTCCCAGGACAGGAGAAGAAAGACCTCTGTTTTCAAAGATGAAGAGAGCTTTTGTTTGAACTGTTATAATCCTTAAAGTGTGCCCCGTAAGTTGATATGGTCCCCGATAACAGTTGTGGGAAGAGTGTTAGCCAAGGAAGGGATTTTTCCACAGTGATCAGATGTCCATTCTCCCAAGTGGCTGATCATTGTGACATTGAGGCCGCAAGAAAACTTTATTGTGGAGAAAATCTCCATAGACAGAAGAGAAGTCTCCTCTCCCAAGTAAATTGGTGAAAGACTATTTTTAGAGATGGTCAATTGGCTGATTTGTTTCTGTACATTGTCAACGTGAAAGAAAAGAAGTTGTGGGGGAGGATAAGTGTTCTGAAAGTTTTACTCTGATTCCTATTATTTTTTTCTTGTAGTTTCTGGTAATAAAGTTTTCTTTGTACTCTTCAGAGTCTGAGCCTCTTTTGCCTTCCTCCTAGCCCTATCTCACAGCAGGAAATGAGTAAATAATTCTAGTGGATGCACTGGCGATTTAGCCATTGCTAAAGCCGCGACAATAATTGGTGCGTTGGCCGGGAAATCTCAAATTGGTGAACCAAAACCACTACAGCAGTTTAGCACAGTCCGTCCTGAGGAGGTGTGGAAGTAATCCCACATTTTAAACTAATCACACAGATAACAGTCATAGAGATCTCAAATCTCTCTGAGATATGGGAACAGATTCCTAAGAAATAGAGGTTTCAGACATGACTGACATGCCAGTCAATTGCCTTTCTGACCAAAAGAGGAAAAATATCAGTTCTCATTGAAGTTTGCTTCCTTTATCATTATAGACACTTGCAGATTTGGGATCATTAATGTATCTACAATACAGAAGATCTGCCTCTAGCAATTATCTTACACTGCTGCAATGCCACATGAAATTTGGGCTGCTCCTCCAACACATCAGACATTGGTACTTCTTGCCCAGAATTATTTTTCATCTGACAGCACTGTGAAGGAAAGTGGAAAAGACAAGTAGAGAAAGCAGCTAAAGCAAATGGGGGCATTCATAGTGCCTGGGAAAGTGGAGGACCTGAAGGAAAAGCATGTAAGGTACAGGAGGAGAAAGATCCCCAATCTGAACCTCAAAAACCTCAGACTGGCTTCTCCTGAATGCCATTGAGGGCAAGTATAGGCTATGTTACTCCAGCATGGGTGTTCAGAGATGTTGCTATAGGACACCCAGCATCTGCCCCAATGGGAGAGAGGCAGAGAAAGCCAAGCTGTGGTGGGGACAACTTTCTGCACACAGCCTTGAGGTTACATTCAGCTCAGGCTCCCTTGCACTTCAGGCTCCGTGGGTTTCTGCTAACTCTACACTCCTCTTCTTACAAACCACTTCCCTGCTCTCCTTGCTGGGCTTTTTGTGCTTTTGGGAATCCACATCAGCAATATTTGGTGCTTGTGTGGCATTTTTCAGAGGCAAAGCTTGGAAAATAATCCTGTGCCCTGTCAGTCTCAGCAGTGCTCCTGTGGAAGCTGCCAAGCCAAATGGGGCTGTGGAGGGTTAGAGGAAGAAAAACTCTGTCCCTAGAGATCTGAGGAATGGGATTGAGTATGCTAATGATAAAAAATTGATGTCACTATATAGCTATCAGTATTTTGCAGACTTCTGTTGGTATCAGCAAACTTGTGATCACGTTTATAAAGCTGCTTTTTCCAAATGGAAAAAACACAGATCAAAGTAAAGCCTCTTTGAATTTGGATTGCACGGACTATTCTGCAGCCAGATCCCTTGACTGCTCTATGTGTTCTTCCCCTTCTCTGCTTTGTTAAAACCAGAAAGTTGTGTATCTTTCCCATCTCACTCACATAACTAGGAATGAGACCCCGAAGATGTTTGAATAAAAGACAAATTCAAGTGATCTTTGACCTGGCCAGGGTTTGCCATTTTCAGAGAAGAAATAAGAGAAATATTCAGCTGCCCAGGAGATGCCTCTCTTCCTCCCTTCAAATGTCCTTAATACCAGCGGTGCAATGCAAGATGTGTGCAAAGTGAAAATAAATACCTCATCTGTGAATTTAATTGTTAAAATAATCACTCTTCCCTTTGCATGAAGATGTGTGAATTCATACATTTAAATGCCATGTGTTTGATAAATAGGCCTAAAGAGCAAGCCATCTGGCATCAAAAAAATATTGTGACAAACCTGACACTGTTTTCATATTTTTATGAATTGCTTCCCACAACACAAGCAAACAGATTAAAGGTCACTGAAAAGGGAAAATGTGTATTTGTGAGTGGTTTGCTTCCTTATGCTTTATGTTTGCCTGTGAATATGAGATATGAATATGAGTATTTGCTTTTAGGGAAGGAGGGCAAAGAGGAGGCTGTGGGAGGACAGAAGGGCCTTTGCCTTAGAAACCGAAGGCAAATCATTCAGCCTTCGCTGAAGACTTTGCCTAACCAGGGAATCAGCATAAGCCATGAGTATGAAACCTGGCTCACTGAGAGAACTGGTTTTTATGCAGGTTATTATTTATTTTTGCTAGTATCTATTAAACTTCAATCTTTTTAAGTGTCAGCAGTTTCCCTTCCACATGGAGACGTCAGTGCCATCCTGAAAAGAATCAATATTGATGCTAGTATAAGGGACTGTTTTAAAGTTAGGGCTGGAATTTGTATAGCTACAGCAGGAGATGCCTTTCCTCCTTATTTCAAGGAGGTAAAAGTAAAGATACAAACGTTGTTAGGCATCTTAAGTGCCTTTTCCTATGGAAGCCACCTCTTTTACAGAGGAGCTGTTGGTTGAGGTTGATCACTGCTGTCTGGAAATGAGGGTGTGTTCCTGATGAAGCCTATAACTCCCAAGGTGTCCTCAGACACTCCCAGCCACAATGTTTGTCAGAGAGATAATCCAAAATCTCTTGTACATCACTGTATCTTTCCAGAAGTTAAGGACTGTGTTGACCAGATTTTAATGGTTGAATACAGGCACTTGAGATCAAGCACCATCAGCTGAATTTTAAAGCCTATCTTATGTCAAACCAGTCTGTGCAATAGGCCTTATTAAAACAGGTAATTGACTCATTTTATCAACAGGAACCTCCACAGAAGCTTTATTATCAGTTTAGGAGTTTTGCATATATTTTCACGAGCTGCATGCAGTAAAAGGAATTTCCAGATCCAAGACTCTTTAAGAGTAAAACCCATAAACCCCAGGCTCAGGTCCTGGGTTTATAAAGTTTTTGACAGAGTTCTCATGGATGATGATACAAGCAAGTTTTCATGCATGGTCCGTACACACAATTATCTGTATTGAGGTAGGTTACATCCCAGTGTTTGTGAACTAATTTTTACTCAGAAACACTGGCACTGAAGTGCTCAAAAATAGCAGCTGCTAGTTTACAAATTTCTCTTGCAAAGCCTCACCAGGAAATAAAATTGTTCTAGAATGTACTTTGCTGTAACAGAATAAAAATTTTAAAAATACCTTTGCAAATAGATAAATTAACTAGAGTATAATTGCTTGAGGCATTTCCTATCTTTACTTGTCAGAGGACAGATAAGAAATTGGACACCAGTGTGTTTTAATTAATGTTTCCTGAGTCCCATTTACGAGATTGTTCATCTGTTTAGGCTTTTCAAATACCTAGATTTTTTCATTAAAAAAATCAACTTCCAAATACTGAGGAAAATAAATAAATAATAAATAAACTTAATAAATAAATAAAAAAACTTAATTGCCAAGCACAGAAGCAACTACTCCCATCTGAGTTAACTCTGTAGAAATGCTACTTAGTGACCAAGGTGTGTGCACTCTGCTAGCAAGGACACAGAACTCCTGGTGACAAAGTCATTCAGCACTCTCTCCTGTGTTTAGGAAAAAACCCTAGATTTCCATGATCTCCTACAGGCTGCATTATGTAACAAAACTAAAATAAACCAAACCAAAACCATATTCCTTCAACCTTATGGCTTCTCTCCCTTTCAAATATGAGCAAGTGAATTGGTTATTTGGGCCAAAAGATTTCAGAAAAAGATACCACAGATGAAAGGAAAGCATTTAGGTTAGTGCTCTATTTAAATTCCTTAAATGTAAACAACAAAAGCATCTTTGGAAGCTACAGACCATGTGTGGGAGCAAAGAAGTCTGTCAGGATTGAATCTTACCTACATCCTGTCCAGTACAGTGTTTTGTTGTGTTCTGCCTCTCTCTAATGATCCAGGATTCTGTCACTTTTATACTCAGGGTATATTTTATAGCATGTTATTCCAATGAGACACTTAAAAAGATGAACTTGAGAACTGCTGCCTTGAGCTAATCATTCTTCCCTTTAAAGAAGCAAGTGAGGAGACCTGCACGGTGAGAGGGTACTGTCAAAATGGGGAGAGTGATGTGATTGTATGCACTGATAGGGCCAATCCCCCTCATCCCTTACAGAGAGATTTTAAGTATGACCAAAACACACCCAATTTAAACACTTGCATTTGAGCGCAGGTCCAGGCAGCCTGCCCATTATCAGAGGGAATAAAAGGGATAAAGGGCAACTGTCTGCTTCAAAACTGGAGGGCAGCCTCCAGATACCCCAGTACTGGCCCTCTGTGAGCATCTTGCTTGAACACAGCCACTGTTCCTGCTGTGGCTGCAGGTACTTATTTTTGGAAGCCTTCACTATCATCTCATTCCTTCAGCAAGGCAATGAACACAGATATACCTCAAAGAATAGTGATTATCTCAGGAATTTCTCTGCTGAGGAAATGACTCACTGAGTTTTTAGCCCTCAATACTGAACTAAAATCTAATAAGTAAAGCTCAGAGTGGGGTAAAAGTTCGTTTCACTGTGGAGAAGGACTTCTGGTCGCAAAGAAAATGAATGCAATGGTCTGTGTAGTTTGAACTGTCTGTGGAGATGTCATTCATCAATAGATAATGCAATTTATTCCTCAGACATTTACCAGTGTCTCAAAAGCGTTGATAACAAGCTCTATACTGCCAGGATCTAATTGAGTTTAAAGTTTGCCTGCTTAGTAGAAGTCTTTAGAACAAGAAGAGTTTGTCTCATACTTCTGATTTGAGAAACCTTTGCTAAACACTACCAACAAAATAGTTAAATTGGTGATGATAGACCAAGAAGGGAGGAATGGTCACAAAGAGAATTTTCTTTTCGTTTCTTACGTTTCTATCCCCGAAGAGGTGTACCAATAAATTTTATGTGGATTTTATCTTCTGTATGCACCCTGGAAAAAACTTTCTGGCTTTTGACTTGTCCATGTGCTCTGTCTAGAGCAACCAACAGAAGTGACTGTCCTAGGGTGACGTTATGGTGCTTGTATCCCCAGTCATGAGTTCTGTTTGTGCTTCGTGTTGTGTTCTGTGCTTTTGGGACTGGCTCTGAGGGCGAGGGTTTGTTTTGTCTTATTGTCGGCCGGCTTACCTCCCCCATGGTCTGTGTTTAGGAAAGGCTGGGCTTTGCTTGCTTGCTTTGCTTGCTGGCTTTACTTGCTTACTTTGCTTGCTTGCTTGCTCCTACTTTTTGCTTTTGCCTAAATAAAATTATACCATCTGAACCTGTTCCAGACTGGGACCCGGGAAACAACAAGAAACACCGGGAGTCTGCATTTTGTGGTCTGCAGCAGTCATCCCCAGCACCGGAGACCGATAACTGGGCGACCACTCATAGGAGAGACTTTCTGAATTTGTCGTCCTTTCAGAGCGGTGAAGGAGTTTTTTTGTCATCTGGTGGTGTTCAGTTTTTTTTGTGTGTGCTCGGGAGTGTTTTCCTTGTTAAATAAACAGGTTTCTTTCCACTTCTCTCCGAGAAAATTCTTCCCGAACCCAGTGGTGGGGGGAGGAGTTGTGGGGGGTTGCTTTCTGGGGGCTCCTTCCAGAGGTTTTCCCTCAAATTTGCCCTAAACCAGGACAGTGACCATGTGGGAGCCAGTCTGCCCAACCATATGAGGGACAGCAAAGAGAAATACAAAGGAGAAAATTAAATGAGAACTTTCATTTTGGAGGGAAATACAATTTAGTGTGCAATAAAGGAGTGATAAAGATAGGGGGTTGATATTGGTTGCTAAAGTTCATCAGATCCTCAAGAAAGTCAAGCCAATAGTCAAGCACTCCACATTTAAATCTCAGCATCAAAATCTAAGATTGAAACAGCTCAACTGAATTTTGCAAATAATTAATCCAAGGAGCCTTAAATCACAGGTTTTTCAGACTAAGAATAGCACTTTTTTGACGCAGACAGAAATTCGGATAGGGATGCTGAACTATTGAAGCCATACACAAAGCTGAGAAATAGAAATCCCAAAGTGCTTGCCAGTGTTACATCCCCCTGGCTATACTTAGATTTCCAAGTTCTTGGATCTGGCATGCCATGTACTCTGTTACTCAAGTCCATGACTGGAAGCTGACCTGATACCTTTGATTTACAAAGTATTAGGGCAACTAAAATAATGAGCAGAGGAAAAACTCATATTGCTATGATAGCTTTGTAGGCTAACTACTGCCACTTTCTTTTCTATGAAATATGTATTTCTATAAAATACACATAATTTGTTAGGCTGGGCCTTAAGAGCTTTTTCATTCTCTTTCCACTGTTTTACAAGAGCATGGCTAACAGAAATGCTTGACAGAGTGCAGGATTGTTTTGGGAGGCAGCCGAGTCAGTGATCTAATGAAAAGTAATTTCATTTGTGGTGGCCACAGAGCATGCAGACTTGGCCCGGTATAAGGATTTTCAAACTCAGAAAAATTCAACAGAGCTTTCAATAAGTATTTTTGAGTAATGGTCGATAGTGGAGGGAAAGAAGATGGAACAGCTACTGCCCCATTGTGCTGGAGAGTTCCTGAAACAGTCATGCAGCAAAATAGCTCTTCTTCAGGCCAAATAGAAATGCTTCCAAGTATACACAAAGCATGTAGCACAACTTGGCTGGTGCTTCAGCACAGATGATCACAAGAATAAGAGAATTGAAATGAGGCCTCAGTGAAGTCCATGTTTGAAAAAGTATTTTGGAGCTCTTTGAATTGGGAGGTACTGGATTGTGATACAAGAAGAGTCCTTGTCTGACATGTCATCTTGACAACTTCAGAGACAGAGACTCCAGAAAAACATGTTTCCACTCAGTGTGTCATTGATGTGAAGCTCTCCAGCTGTACTCATTGCACTGTATGGTGTCACTTGATAAGCACAGAAAAGACATCTCAAATATCTCAAGAGCAAACTGGATATTATTGAGGAAAGGGAAGAAATAAAGGATGTAGACTCTTGCTGTTTAAATGAGATTCCTTCTGGCAACATTTATTAAAGTACAGTCCTATACTTCGGAAATGTCTTCATGTTATTGTAAAGAATATTTTGATCCATTGCATCAGAGATGGTGAATTGCAAGACAATTATACTTCAGGGAGTCAAACCCACACCCAATGAATTCTGTTTCATAATTTTTCCCTCAGAGGACTGCAGTTCCTATGGTGTTTTACAATCAGCCCTTTTATTAATTATTTGCATTGCAGTGATGAGAGATCAAAAGAGAATAAACTGGGGCACACTGACCCAGCCACTGTATATTTCAAATTTAAAAGAAGAAATAATTCTTGCCCCAAATCTCAAAGCTCTGCAAGCCTATGCAGAGGGACTCCTGGGAAATTATGTTAAATAGGAGAAAATATGGTTCCTGCAACAGAATTGTCATGGAACTCAGATAAATTGGTCCATGCAAAACAAGCAAGGGAACATCTCAGTATCTGGCAGGGCTTTTACCCCATGCCCCAGGGGAAGTTCTCCAGGTCAACTCCCCTCTTAGTGCTGCAACTCTGCATTGCACCCAAGAATGCAGAAACCTGTGGTAAATCTGATCCTGTAGGAGAGAATACTGATTGTCTACCCACACTGTGGTTTTGGCCAAGACTGGAGTGTCATCCATTTAGTCTCATCACTTGCATCCAGCAGTGCAGTGAATTTCTTCCCAGTCCTTTAATCTATTCTAAAGGATAAAACCATTCTTACAAGGAGCCAATTCAGATGAGATAATGATTCCTACATGGCACAGTTTAGTATTTAATAGACATAACACCATCTGTTCTAGCTTTAAACAATAAAATCTGAGACAACGGAACCAGAAGCTGCAGTCATTAAAATAAAAAAACAGCCAGAGGCAGAGGAAGGAGGTGAGTGAATACATGCAGTACATGCACAGAAAATGATTGCAGGGGAAACTTCCTCAAGTTACTCTGCAAGAGAGAGCTTATCACTGCCTTCTGTGTTCTGCACAGCATGTAGCTATATTTTTTCTCATGTTTTAGATGCAAACCAGTAGGGGACAGAAGGGAATAGAGCTCTACCCTGAAACAGTGAATCTCCATCAGGGCTGATTTCTTCACAGCAAACAGGGATTTATAGACAGGCCTTTTTCTGGTACTGGAGAGATGATTAGATTAAATGCAGTGGGGAAGAAAATGCTTATCTCTCTGAGCTGCAGACAGGTCTGAGTTGGACCTAGGGCTTATTTCCCCCTAAATCTAGGGTCTGCCTTTTCCACAAGGCACACCTTTGCCAGCAATGCAGCACCAAGGGGCAGCAATGTTTCTGGAACCAAGAAAAATACACTGAACAGGTGCAAGACTGTGTTCCTTCTATGTGTCTTTTCTAGACACCTCTGTCAGTGAGCTAAAGCAACAATTTGACTGTTTTCACCAACTCTCACCCAGAGTATCTCTTGTCAAATGGTTACAGCCTGAAGTAAATATTTAGTTGCGTTTGAAAAGGTTAAATTACATTTCACACTATTTTTTCCAAGGAAAATTTTAAAGCTGAGTAAGTCAACCAAATAGATGGTCAATCTTTAAGGGCGTGTATAAGAACATGATTGTGGAAAACTCTGTAAGGATATGCAACAGAAGAACTAAGATTTTGAATCTGACTTTAAACTTATGTCATCTTCTTACCTTACTCTAATGACATGTGTCAGAATCAAGAACATAACTACTGTCAGGAGAGTTCAACCCATGCTATAAAAACACAGCTGGAATCAGGCTCAGCGTCTTGATGTCTCACACACTCAGTGTACTCCTATTTAAAAACAAAAAAATTCTACTGTGAACAGAAAGCTTTGCCAAGCAAAATAAATGAAGAGCAAGGAGACCAGCTCCCTTTTAATGCTTTTACTGAGAAATCGGCTCTGGGTGGGGGTAGCCGGACAGGTCACGTGGACCACTGCTGCTCCCGGCAGACGATCCAGAGGAGAAAAAAAATTCAGCTTTGCTGTGCAGCAGAGCTGGGCCTCCTATCCTCACAAAAGTCCCTAGGAAGACACTAGATGTTTCGTAGTTCAGGGATGTCATGTCGATTGGATGCTGTCAGGTCATGGTGACAAGGCTAAAGAGCCCGGTTGGTGATTTCGTCTTCTTCAGTGTTTTCTTTACTTGGAAGTACCATTTTTAGTTTTCGATGTTATATCGCCTCGTTGTTTTTAGGGGTTTTCTATTACTGAGTTGTGTCCCATAAGCACTTGCGGTTTTCTTATTTGCCGGGCACCGTTTTGGGAGCAGCGGTGGCATTGCCCGACAAGAAGGGGATAGGGCATAAGGGCAGGGCAATTCCAGGGAGTGAGAACCAGAACAGAACAATAGTAACAATTAACATAAAAACAGGGTGTTTTCCACAGTTAACAGAACATTAACAGAACAAACTTGCGGACTTGTTCGTAACACAAAGGCTTCAGAGGAATACTATGAGAGTAACACTAGAAAAGGGATATCAAGATCCACTTGTGTCTTTAAGAGGACTTTTGGACATTTTTTGGTGAAATACCTGGGGAAGAAAACCAATGAGCCATCTGAACAGCTGCCCTTTGTATGCATTACACCAAGAAATTCACTGCAAATAAAGAGATACTATACAGCCCTCAATACAGTACAGAGACTTTGAAATAGTCTTATTCTCCAGTTAAATCAGTCTAACAGCACTGAAAGCCCTGCAGCCAAGCCTATTTGTACGACTTTAAGAACAGCTGAACGTCAACCTTGATTTTATTAATAAATCAATCTAAAATACTAGTGAAATGTCATTTGAAGATTTTTTCAACTTGGCTCTCAAACATTCACCTTAAGGATTTTTCTCTTTTCTAAATCCCTCTGCACTTTCTCCCAGCAGTCCTCCCTGCCTCCTTGCTTGAAACCTGTTTTTGTGAAGAGTGTCTTGGGTCACCCTACTTGCCTAGAAGAGGTGATCATAAATCATGTCCTATGACTGCATCACACAGAAATTCGAAGACCGGAAGAGATGAGTGAATACTTGCCCTGTACTGTCACTATAAGGTATCTAGTGCAAAGACAGGTGCCCAAATCAGATTCTGACAAGATGGTCCAGACATATATTTTACTTACACGCCAAACACTTTCTCCGAGGTTGTATTTTTTTTTCACTATGTCTCTTTTCTTGGAGCTTTATCTAAATTCTATTTGCTTGCTGTTCTTTGGAAACCTGAAGGGGAAGCCTCCAGCTGGAGTCAACTTCAGTAAGACATGCTGTGGGACTCTGTAACTGACAGGATCATGTGGAAACAGCTGAGCAACAAAATTAAGTAGAATATGAGGAATATCGTGTAAAAAGCTATGCAAGATGAGCTAACATACCAAAACCTACATTTAAGGATGACAAATTTTGGAAGAATAAGTCTAAAGTTAGAGCAGTAGCTTCGAAGATGGCAAAAGCTCCACTGGACAGATTTATTTCACTGTTTTAACATAGTTTTTGTAGAACAACCTTTCCTGTGAAGAGCTTGTCTAAGATGGGTGCCAAGCTGAAACTTGGATAGCATGGTACTGGTTTGGTTTGGACATCTGCTGCCACTGCTCCTATTTACATGTTTTTGGTGTACGTTTGACTTGCTTGCAATAAACATGATCGTTACTGAAGGTCTGGAGCATATGCGTCATGTCTATGGAGCTAAGTGGTGAAGAACTTGGAGCTTGTTGTGTGTACTTTCAAGCAAGCAATGAAATCCGCTATTTCAATTCTGGATATTGCCAAAAACATTATTTTAGTGAATAATATGTAGTCTTTTCAGGCCTGAGGCCCGGAAGAATAATCAGCATATGTAAACTACTTTCATTTGCTTGTTTCCTTTATGTGGTTGTAACAGGACAGATGGAAGGCTTGCACTGATTAGCCAAGATAAAGCCATTGGTATGCTCCTGAAGGGACTTGTTATTCTGTCATGTGGAAAAGAAAATATGCTGCTGAAGCATGTTTTCTTGCCATGTGTTGTGAAGTCATTAATAAATTCTAGTCATTAATACTGACTAGTAAAGACAATCTGGTATTTAAATAGTCTTAAAATGCCACACTAGATAAATCTTATTCTGGTATTTAAATAATAACATAATTTTTAAAAAAATCTCTCCTCTGAGCTGCATCTTGGTTTGGAACAGCATTGGCAGACATATGAGGACCATGAGTGGTAGAGGAAAGATGTCCCACCCTGTGAACGGGAATGTCTGTGGAGCCCCAGCCACTGAAAAGCAGACACCCTGTGCCACAGAGAATGAGCAGAGTACATCCAGCATCCCAGTTCAACAACAGGTACCAGCAGGTACTAGTATCAGCTCCTCTGTGCCACACCTGACACCTACCAGGCCGCAGGGAAGCATCACTCCTGACAGAAAGGAGCGGTGCCTCCTTCAGGACTGTCCCCCCTACCCAGGCTGCCATAGCTGACACACAGAATGAGCAGACAAATCTGCTGCCTAGCTACTCTTGTCTTAGGCTAAACTGTGAGTAAAAATGTGAGGAGTTATTCCATCTGCCTGAGGATATCCACAAAAATTGGCAAGGTTAATAATAACCTTTATTATTTCAAGGGGAGGGAACCTCTGTGGCTCCCTCTCTGCCCCAGTCGGTGAAGGAAGAGGAGCTCCTTTCCAAAATGGGGTCAGTTCCTTCTGTTGACTTTCATGTACAATTTCAAGAAACTTTCAAGGAATGCCCCTCCCATGGGGAGAAAACGACTTGTTACAATCTTTAAAAGAGGAAAAGAAAAACAACCTGTGTACTTGACAAAAAACCTTAACTACTCTTCATAAGGGGTCAAGAAACAATAAATGTAATATACATAATGCACATGGAGTGGACACAAATTCTATTTAATTATATGCCGAATAAGAAATTAAATGCAATTAGCTCAGAAGCTTCACTTAACTCTCTGTGGAGAGCTGGGGTTGTGTACAGAAGAGAACCTGCATGTGCACCAATGAAAAAAATATGAAAGCTTCACCCAGTAGTGGGGCTGTTCTTTTATTATCTGTGCTCTTGTGCTGGTTTTGCCTGGGGTAGACTTAATTTTCTTCACACTGGCTGGTATGAAGCTATGTTTTGGATTTGTGCTGAGCACAGGGTTGATAATGTAGAGACGTTTTTGTTGTTACTGAGCAGGGCTTGCACAGAGTCAAGGCCTTTTCTGCCTTCCCACTGGCTGGGAAGTTGGGGGTGCGTGGTACGTGGGAGGAGACACAGCTGGGACAGGTGACCCAGACTGACCTAAGGGACATTCCAGACCATGGCATCATGCTCAGTGTGTAATAAAGTGAGGGGGAAAAGGGGATGTTCAGAATGATGGCGTTTGTCTTCCAAAGTCACTGTTGTGTGTGATGGGGCCCTGCTGTCCTGGAGATGGCTGAACACCTGCCTGTCCATGGGAAGCAGTGAATTAATCACTTGTTTTGCTTTGCTTGCATGGATAGCTTTTGCTTTCTCTATTAAACTGCCTTGATCTCAGCCCATGAGTCTTCTGGGTTTTATTCTCCTGATTCTTTCCTCAATCCTGCTGGTGAGGGAGTGAGCAAGTGGCTGTGTGGGCCTTGGCTAATTGCTGGGGTTTAACTGTTATAGATAATAAAGACATTCAGCCGAATTGAATATAATCAAAAATAAGTGATAATTTATTTCGTGACCGGGATACGGTCCACGACAGCCACAATCGCAAAGGACAACACCGAGCTCGGGATCGGCGCCGGGTGAACACGCTATGATCCGAACTCTATCGCTCCGGGTCCCCCAATGTTCACAAAACCGCTTTGGTCTGTCCAGTTTATATACAGTTTTTCCTAGCCCGGAGCAGAGGTCTTTGTCTCGTTTCATCGTTTCGCATATTCATGTGGCTTTCTTTCTCTGCGTTGGGCTTGGACAAAACCATATTCTGGGAGGCAGTGAATTTTGGTGAAGGCAGGTCTTGGTTAACAGGAAACTGGTATTGAGATGTATTTTTCCCAATGGCTCTTGCTCATCTCAGTCGTGGGTGTTTGTCGGGCACTCATCGTTTTGGTGTTCCCTGGACGGTTTCCGAGAGGGCCATCTCCATTGTGGCCATGTCTATTCACTTGTTAATCTGGGCTGTCCTGCTTCTGTTGGCTGTTACAATGCTGCAGTGAAGCAATCTGTGTCCTTTTCATTTGTAGTTCTCTTTTTTGGTTTCTGAGTTTTCTTTATTATTTTATTCATACAAACATTGCTTATTTCACACTGATTTACAACTTTACACGAATTATATTATATCATATATTACATAACTCTGACACTTACTAAAATAAAGCTACTCTATCCCATATTGTCCTGGGGTGACTTTATGATTTTGAATTGTATTCCCATTCATCTATTCAGCCCAGAAATAAGTTTTGTACCCTTAAGGTTGGATCTGAGAGTGAAAGGGGGAAAGGAGAAGCAGTGGAATGTCTGAGGCGGTTGTTTGATAGGAGTTCCATCACTTTGTCTCCTGGACTGTGTCGCTGTGGTGGACATTGGAGAGAGCTCTCCTTTGCTTTTAGTCAGTTTTTGACTAACTGCAGCAGAGAAGTTCCCTGGAAACTTTTTTTTTCCTTTTTTTTCCCCTGGAATTATTTAAACCTGCTCTGGACTGGGGACCCAGGGAAGCACCAGGAGCTCACACCTGTGTCCCACCAGGGCCTGGCCTGGGTAGCGGCATTTTCCAGCACCAGAGGGACTGAGAACAGACTGAGCCGAGCTACCACCCACAGGAGAGAGACTTTCTGAATTTGTCATCTCTTCAGAGCAGCGAGAGGTCTTGTTGTTCGGTATTGCTAATTTTTTTTTCTTTTTTTTTTTTTTCTTTTTTTATTTTTTTAATGCTGGGCAGTGCTTTGGCTGTTGAATAAACAGGTTTTTTCCACTTCTCTCTGAGGAAATTTCTTCCCGAACCAGTTGGGGGAGGGGCTGCTTGGGTTTGCTTCCTTGTGGGGGCCCTTTGGAAGTTTTCTCCCAAATATGTCCTAAACTAGGACACACATAAAGCAATCATATCTGTTTGGTTAATTGTGATCAGGCTCATTCAGCTGTCCATGCTTCTAGGAAATCTCTGACTCAGTCTGTTGGTTCTCTGTTGTCCTTATTGTATTTTGCTGTGACCTCAGTTTTGCTGTCTAATGTCAAGGTAAGACCGATGTGGTCTGTACGTTCATCATGAAGACTGATAAATACTTTTCTCAAAAAGGTGTACCTGTATTTGAGCTCTGCTGATGCATAAAAGGGCTAGAAGCTTGTCTGTAAAACACTGACTTGCCCTCTGAAGAACCCTCTCATACTGCCGTGACTCTACCAAAGCCCAGAAATGGAAACAAAGACAACTTCAGACAGATATATCAAAGCTATAGGTAGATAAACTCAGAGGATACAAACTCTGTCCATAATGTCCTGCAACTGCCTTATGGCACCTGTCGCATGCTGAAGTAAACTGAGCCACCTGGTCATGACTCTCTTAGTCATTGGAGAGGTGGTTTAACTAATTCCTGATATGCAGAGATTCTTTTTGGCTGGTACATAAAATACATAAAACGTCAGTGTTGTATCAAAAATGTATGCATCGTCAACTAGAAGAGTTTGTTATTAAGAATGCAGTTATGTTTTCTAAGCTATTCCTCAGTAAAGGTTAAATAGCTAAAAAAACCCCACAGATACAGAAGTCTCCAAGAAGCAGTGCTAGATTCTGCCAAGTAAAGTGGTGTCAGTAGCTGGAATTTCAGCGCATAAATTTGACAAGCAGGAATAAAACTGAGAACTCAGGGCTCAGAGATTCAATAAAGCATTGTATCTGCAGGCAAAAATAAGAAGTGGAGAACTCTGTTCATAACAGTGAGAGTACCTGAAAAGCAGGAGGGAAGATAATTTAAAACTAATAACTTCATGATGAATAGCCCTATCAAAAAGTGCAAAGCAGATAAAGACTGGCTCTCCAAAACTGTCTTGGAGATAAGTCAAAAAGTGATGCTTGAACAACTTCCAAAGTGCTTCTGTGGTCTCAAAAGGCATGATATCAGGAGAAACAAACAAACCAAAATCAAATCTGTAAACATGGAAAAATACTCCAGGAAAAATACTCCAGGAAAAATACTGGGAGGAAATATTTGGCAATCTTTGAAGAAAAGCAAGAAGTGCAAAGCAAGAGTGAGAGGACTTTACAGCAAAGCACAACTGAAAGCTGGTGAGAGGCTTCCTTGATCACAGAATCATTAAGGTTGGAAATGACCTTCAAGATCTCTGAGTCCAACCTTAGATCACCATCTTGTCAACTGGACCACAGCTTTAAGTGCCATATCCAGTTGTTACTTGAACAACTTCAGGAACAGTAGTGGTGTTCCACCACCTCCTTGGATAGTCTGTTCCAATTCCTGACCACTCTTCCAGTGAAGAAATTCCTCCTGCTGTCCAACCTGAACCTCCTCCAGGACAGCTTGAGGCTATGTCCTCTTGTCCTTTCTCTGGTTGCCTGGGAGAAGAGGCTGACCTCCATCTGGCTACAATCTCCTTTCAGGTGGTTGTAGAGATAAGGTGATCCCTGAGCCTCCTTTTCTCCAGGCTAAGCAACCCCATCCCCCTCAATTGCTCCTTATATGATTTATTCTCCAGAGCCTTCACCAGCTCCTTTGCCCTCTCTGGACTCACTCCAGCCCCTCAATGTCTTTTTTGCTGTGAGGGGCCAGAACTGGACACAGTGCTTGAGCTGTGGCCTCACCAGTGTAGGGGGAAAACGCTGCCCTGGTTCTGCTGGCCACAGTATTCCTGACACAGGCCAGGATGCCATTGGCTTTCTTGGCCACCTGGGCACACCCTGGATCATGTTCAGCAGCTGTCGACCAGCTGGTCCTTTACCACCATTCAGCTTTCCAGCCACTCTTCCCCCAGCCCATAGTGCTGCCTTGGGTTGTTGTGACCCAAGAGGAGGACCTGGCAATTGCCCTTCATGAGCCTCATGCAATTTGCCTCAGCCAACTGATCCAGATAATGGAAAGTAATATATGTCTGCACTTGTGTTAAGGAGAGACTGAAACACTTCCTCGCTTGGTTAATGACTTTATAAGACAGATGACACAAACATCCAACATTTTGCTGCCTCTTAGTGACTCTAGTGGAAGGAGAGAAAAAGCAGTAAAATTTGACACCAGAGGATAGTTTGCCATGAACCTTTCAGAGGACAGAAAAGATATGAGAAAGAGATATGGGAAAGCATCTTTTAATATGAGCAATCCCTGCTAAGAAAGCGTGGACAAGGAGTTGCCATGCAGGGGCACAGGCATAGAAGGGAAGCTGCTGGGGAATAGTGATTTGAAACAGTTTTTACTTCTCCAATAGTCACATATAAAATGGGGGCACTGCAGTAAGTTGAGAGCAAATACTGCTGGCAACAGCTCTGCCAGAGGAGAGAAGTGGATGGTCTCAAGCAAATACAGCCATATTCTCCCATTCCTGGGGAAGGGGACTGGGGGAACATCAGAGCAATGGAGGAGATGAAGCTGCCTGCTGCTGCCCTATGCAAGTGCTTACACAATTTCACCTCAGAGGAGTCTGTGCCCACTCTCTCACAGTGCTGGATTCCCATCACTGTTGCCTCACAGCACTCCAGACAGGAGCTGCTCTCCAGGAGGCAGAATAACATCTGCTTAAATTGCCAGCGTTTTACTGAACTTGTAACACAGCAGGCAGGAGTGCAAGGGGAGATGGCATTTCAGTCAGAGAATTTACCAGTTGCTGGGACACGGCTTGGCAGGGAGCACACACGCACACCTTGCTGAGGAAGAGGCACATGTGCAGGCACCAGGCTCTCCCTTTCCAGAGCTATGCAGCAAAACCATTGTGAGTGCTACAGTGGGGCACATCTGGCAAATATCAAACACGGACCTGAAATACTCTGAAACTAGGATTTAAGTTTATTTGATCATCTTTTCCGGCAGAAACTTTTGCTTTTGTATGGGTATAAAAATACTCCTAAGAGAAATTGTAACCCAGAGGCATCAATTTTGATCTGAATTGCACAGGGTTGAAGTGAGCCCACATTTTGTGTTCATTATAAAATTCTCACATTTTCTTTTTTTTTCCTATATGAGTTCCGTGCAGCAAATTTCATCCTATGAAGAAAGGCAAATAGGACACAGAATAGAATACCAGAACTAATTAATAGTTTTTTATGCCTCCAATTTTCAGGTACCAAAGTCTGAAATGCCTTAAAAGGTAAATGAATGATTTTAAGAAACAGTTTTTAGTGTGTCCTTCTAGAAATCAGATTTCTTCACAAATTTTGAAAATAAGAATCAAAAAATCATTCAAAGTTCTTGAAATTCTTGTTTTTAATGTCATCTCTGTGAAGAAGAGCCTCAGTTAGCAAGTCTCTGAAACTGCAGATTTAGTCAAAGCAAACTCCAGGGCAAAAGTTAAATTTTTGTTCACACTTCTGGATATTCAGTTCCACTGATGTCACAAAAACTCTAACCTGCAGATGAAAGGACTAGATCCAGGGCTGTAACCCTGGTTACGTGCAGGCTCCCACAGATACGTAGATGACTTTTCTGTGACTGAACTGATGACAAACTCTGTCTATGGAGGTGGAACTGAGGATACCTGAGCCAAACCCACAGATTTTAGGAACCGACAGGTGCCAAAATGACAAAGTTTTTGTCTGAAGACTGCATACAGCTTTGAGCAACCACTGTCACTACATTGAAAACAAAGATTAGACCTGCAGTAGTGGAATAGCAGACTTACAGCAATTACAAGAGGTTGCTGATCTGGAGTAGTTCTAAAATGCATTCAAACAGGGATGTAATGCAAGCTGCCTTTGTGCAAAATTTTATTTCAAGGGAACACAATGCTTTTGCTTTATAGCATTCTGCAATCATACACCCTTTCAAGCCAAGATGCACTTGCTTTATTTTCAGGAGACTCCAGAGAGAAAAAAAATGAGGGGAAAAAAAGCTTTTAAGCCTTCAGTTTCACATTTTCCAGCCTCCTTTGTGCATTGCGTTTCACTTTGACACAGCATCACTGATGACAAGGGACTGGCTCTCACTCTTGCTGCATGCCCAGTTCTCTGCGCAGTGATGACAGTAAATACTCTGGGTCATCTCTCTCTTCCCCCAGCAGCCCAAAGCTCTGAGATCAAGAGGGAATCTGTTTCCCGAAAGGCAGTGAGACATGCTCTTCAATAAGGATGCTTTCCCTGCAGCAGATCCATCTCTGACAGCATCATAAGGTATTTCAAACACAATGGGTACCAAAGTTGCTGTCAAGAGTCACACCAAAATTGTTCTGCCTGAACCAAAATGAGAATGAGAAAAGAGGAAGGAGCCAATCTCTAGACATGGTCAGCACACCCCATCCAAATCCCAAGTGATCTGGGCTCAACAGCCCTGGACAGCCAGAGTCAAATTGGCAGTTTATCTGTTTAGGAGCTTGGGGTCAGTTTAATTTGACTTTAACAGTTCACACATGGGCATCTCCCCATGACCAGAGGGCCAGGCATCTGACAAGTATTAATGTCACTGAAAGAAGCATAGAGGATTTTTTGTGAGTTCTCAGCAATCGTCCACCCAATAAAAGTCCTATGAGTAGGACTTTTTATGCCTGATCATGGAAACACTTTGAAAATGCAGCCAGAATATCAGAATTTTTCAGATCAGGTGTGAAAATAACAGCCTCTTTTCTCTAAACGCATGTGAATCTAGGCTAGGTATATGCAAGATAAGAGATTCAATTGCAATACAGGATTAAATAAACACATGAAGTTAAATGTTCCAAGACAAAACTACAGTGAATGAAAATAGAATCACATCAGCAAATTGCCCTAATCTGACAAATTCAACAAGTCATCTAGGCTTCAGTTAATGCTATCGCCTCTCCAAAATTAGCATGATGATATTTCACAACTGCAGAAGCCTCAAGTTAGTTTAACCACTCTTGTTACTGAGCTCCAAGAGCCTTGCCAAGAAGCTAAGACCTTTTGTTTACTCATCACTGATGACATGATTGATGCCATCACAGAATTGGTCTCATTTCCTGTCCTCAGCATGAGATGTTTGGCTCTGTACCGTACCCACTGACACCTGGCATGGAAAACAACCAGCTACATGCAGTGCTTTACAAAAACTTTGGCTGACATAATTGCCAGGTAGTTAGAGTGACTCCTCCTGTCAAGGAACTGGAATGTCTGTGAAGATCAAGCCCTGCTGTTAGGCTGGGCATGACAGTGAAGACTCTGCTTTGTGCACGATTCCCCTTGGAGGTGGGTGTCTGAGTTTGAGAGCTGACAGACAGCAGAAGACATAGGCACTGAGCCAGAAAGAGCTGATTCTCTTTTAAAGTTGGGTCTGGCACTTAATGAAGGGATTTTGAAAGAACCACTTGAAGGAAATAGTCTGGAATGGAGAAATCCTGAGCTGTTTCTCTTTAAAGAATCAAAGAGAGAGATGGGAGTCTCTTACAAAGGCATATGTGGAAAAATAAAGAGATTTTCTGGAAATGTAAGTCTGCTGGACTGAAAAGCGTGGAGCCTTTGGAATGCTAAAGGCATGATATTTCCATATATCCAAGGGAAAAAGAAGTGCTCTTTGAAGTTTCCACACAAAGACAGGGAAGAAGCCTGTGGGAGAGCATTCCCAGAGGGAAGGAGGACACATCATTTGGCCTGCTAAAACCAAGAATGGGATAGTATGGGATTTAGAGGCTGAAAACATTAAGGAGTATCTTGATCCCATCCAAAATCTAAGCTAAGATGGTTTTGCTGTTTTCTAGACAATTGTGTTAAAGTGGCAAAAGCAGCACAGTGACCTCCATCACTGGGATTTATGCAGTAGTACGTGGAAGAAGAGCAAACACAGTTCGTTTTTTTTTTTTAAGAAAGAGATGTACAGAACTTTGAGACCATCCTTGAGATACAACAGTTTGGTCTCACCAGCAAGCATTCAGAAGAAAGCAGAGAACAAGAGTCATTGAAGATAAAAAAGGGGATAACATTTAGCATATATTTAGCAATTCCAGTTATGTTGGACTAGATTCTTGTCTTTCTTTGATGGAAAAAACTTATTTTCTAGATGAAGGAAAATGTGGTAAATTGCATTCGTTGGAACTTTGCTAAACCACTATGGAGTATTATGACATAAACCAAGAATTAATACAGGAAATTTCAAGTGATTAAAGTGACTGCAACCAGCTGGGCTGAAGAAAGGTTTCATCAGGCCAGAGGAAGATTATAAGCAAAATTCATTACTGATCAATCTTTTAATTTTTTTTTCTATTCATATTCATTAGTGTTTTCATTGCTTACATTGTGCAATCAGCACATTTCTTATCAAGATTTCAAAGTGAGAACTCACAGTTAGCAAAGATGACAATTCGAAAATTGTCTAGAAAAACTAGAGAGCCCTGGAGGGAGAAACAATGGAAGTTTAATTATAAAAAGTACTAGATTGTGCACTTAAGTGCCATAGTGAATCAGATACTTCTCAATTGGATGCCAAGGAGAGTAGGGAAGAGGGAACTGGTTTACAATTGCCATCTAAGGCTTGGTTTGTTCTATTCTAGTGAGATAGGACAGAGTGGACACACAGCTGCCCTCTATAAAGAGGGGTTGGAAGCACAGAGCTTAGTAGAACAACACATGAGTATAAATTGGCCAGGAATAAATGTAACTTGGGGACTAGATCACTCTGGTATTAAAGCAGCATCCAAAATGAATAAAATAAGCCAAATTATTTGGACTACCATATTTTCAAATTTACAGCATTTATATGATAAGTATTCTACAAGTCACCAGCTGCAGGGGCTGCAACCACGCACAGCTCATTGTAAAAGAGCACTGTAGTCATCTGCACTCTGATTTCCCCTTTGAGTTGTTGGAGTTTTCCTCTGGAATTACTGTATCTTTCCACATGTAATCCAAACTGCCTGAAAACCATTACTACTCTAAAGTGGATCTGGATTCACTGATAGTGGGAATTATTCAGTGTGGTAGTTTGCAACAGTAAAGGCTCAGGCCTGTGGCTGTAGAGACCTATTTTACATGCTAACTCAGTCTGCAAGTGGCTGTCCCCACATCTCTAGGTCAGGAAATGAAAGGAAAGACATCGGAGTGGCTGTAGAGTGTGGGAACAAGGGTGACTCAGCTCGTCCCAGAAGGGTTTTGTTATAACAAGTGCCCAAGGCAGAATGCAGAAATAGGGCGAGTCCATGGAAATGCTCCACTGCACTGTCTCCTGGGAAGCAGAGACTGAGGCAGTCTGTAAAGGTGATAAGACATGAAAGATTATCACTTTATAGAAGGTGATAATATCCTGCCCTCGCTGGAGTCACTGCCTTGTCCATCAACTAAGCTGAAAAAAATGCCATTGAGCACAGTCTGTGTGTTAGAAAATACATTAGTGACTTATAGCCACAGGATGCTGCACTGTGACTTCCCACATAATTAAATTCTCCCGTCCCTGAGGCTTTTTCTTACAGATGCGGTTAGCAGAAATTAGGGAAACTCCTACCCTAAAACTGTGCTACTACACGGTATATAGTCACTTGAATTTCTCTATATTTATTCTGTAAAAAAATATGAATAAGTGAAAACCAGTTGACCTTCTTGATGGGTTACTATTAGCTTTGCCTGACGCCTGATTTTGTTAAAAATGCAAAGGTATTTTAGATTTCAGACAGTCCTAAATATGTAATTGTATTGGGTTTGAGTAGCAAGGCTTTGGTAGTGGGAAGCTTCTGAATTACTTCTGTGAGAAGCCACTGGAAGTTTCTACATGTCCAATAAAGCCAGTGCCAGATGTCTACAAGATGGACATGCCACTGCACTTATCTCAACCCACAAGACTTCTGTTGTTTTCTCTCCCCTGTCCAGTTGAGGAGGGGAGCAACAGAGCAGATTTTATGTGCACCTGCCATCCTGCCAGAGTCAACCCACCACAAAAACAAATTCACATAGTTCTCCATTAAGATCCCATGCAGATATGAAGTAATGAGCCCTCAGCACCCCGAGCATATTTCTTTTTGCCACTGTAAGACTGCAGTGGAGCATACTACTGCAGGCCATTCTGAAAACACATAATTCCATTTCCACAGCAATAAATGCTGCACTATGCAAATCCGAAACATATATCCAATGCGATTATTCTACCAGGTATGTTGGTGCTGTTCTGTAATAAAGAGAATAATTTGAACTGCTGGCTTCCCAGGCCAACACACCCCCAATTTCCTTGACTGTCCTGCCTGGTTCTCTTGCTATCTTTGCTCCATTCCCTGAAGAAATTTAGATGGCAATTTCTCTAATTCACAGCAATGTACTGGCAAGTTGGTAGCAGCTCCTGTCAGTAGTAGGGAAAGAAATATTGATTTAGACACAGATTTTAGATTTATAACACAGCTTTCCAGTGTGCAGGCAGCAGGAAAGCAGTGTGTAAGAGGAAAATCAAAGCTGATGGTCCCCAGGAATGATGCCTGCTCCAGCAACTGGCTCTTTGCCAACCGTCAAGACAAAGGAGAGGGGAGATCTTCAGTAAAATAAAGTATAAGGCAAACTGCAAAAGTGTATTAGAGCAAGCCAGACCCATATTAATCATGTACACAGTAAACAGGCTCAATAACAGGAATTTCTATGAATTTCAAGTAGGTGCAAAGGTTCATCAGTGAATGACTGGAGTAACAGAGTTCATCCATCAAAGCCTCAATTACTTCCAGTTATCCGGGAGGGGGTGTAGTTTAAACACAGACCGATGCTGGCTTCATGTCAGCTTTGTGCCTTCTGTGTCAGAGGGTTTGTTTTTCTGGCAAACTTGACAGCTCTGTAACAGCAAAAAAGATGCTCTCCAAAAAGTTTGGATGGGAGGATATGTCAGTGAGGCTCTTCTGTGGCCTGAGCCGAGGTCAGCACATCAGGAAGACCTGGGGAGGCTCAGAGGAAGCTGGAAACAAGCACATCCATTAAAAAAAACAAAACCAAAACAAAACAACACAAACAAACAAACAAAAACCCAAAAGCCAAACAAACAACAAAAAAAAACCCCAACCAAACAAACAAAACCAAAACCAACACAAAAATAGATAAACACATCTGAAAAGGAATATTCCCAGATCTGCTTTCAAGATCAGAGGAGAGGAATTTTTAAACCTCTCTATCCTGTCCCTCCTTGTTTTGGCACACAGGGAGACATCTCTGCCCGTGGTGTCAAGGGATCTCTGTACTCTGGAGGGGAATAAGTACGAGAAAACATCTTGGTACACAGTGACTCCACAGCTTGGTACACAGTCAGTTGTGAGATGGGATCAGACTGAGTCTTCTGTAATCTCTTCAGTGTGGTATTTATCCTTGTCCTGTTCCTCAGAAAGAGAATGCCAAGATCTTCAGGAGATACTCAGTCCAGGTAGATAAAGGGAACTGGAAGAAGGTGGAGATCTGCACTTAAAGAGCTCCATCTTCTCCCAGACTGGTGGTGGTGTCTTTTCTAAGATAACAAAAACTATTGTGACTCGTAATTTGCATGGCTGGCGCGTACTAATTACAGATGCCTGATCATTTTGTAAGCTCATTGCACTGAATTACATCTTAGTTGGAAAGTTACCATTTTATTCTCAAAAAACAACAACAACAAAAAAAAGTATTTCTGAAAAATCAATTAGTCTCCCACATGTTTGAAACTCCTCAACAATATCTTTCTGGAAATTTAACTAGTTTTTGAAAAACAGTCTAAATCACTTAGAGCAACAAGAGATGTTTCAACTGGCAGCCCTGCTAGACAAAGGTAAATAATGAAGGTGAACTCCTGACTATGAAACCAGATGTTGAAGGGGGCACCAGAGTTCTGCTCCTACCAGAAAGGAAATGGAGGCAGAACACATTTCCCTTCAGTGAGACTGGAAGGATGGATCAGTGGAAATATTCATATTCCTTATGAAATAATCCCACTAATAAACATAGTAATCTAAAAAACCCAAAAATATTACCCCCCATAAAAGGGTTTATGCTTCTAGTCACTCATCTGGAAAAAACAGATTTCTGGACTTGTTTTGCCAACCCAAAATAAGACAGACAATTTAAAGTCATTACTGACTTTATAAGGCTTCTAAACTTTCTCCTGACACAGATTTGCACCAGCTCAGGTATTGTTGGCTCATGCCATATAAAAGCTTATCTCACAGAGTTCCATCAGCCTTCAGCAGGTTGTGCAGCAGATGAGGACCCAACTGTCTCGGAGTCACATTGATTACTTAAAACTATGACTAAAAAAGCCAGCTTGAAGTTAAACTCCAATCTGCAGGATTTGCCAGTTCATAAACCCAGTGAATTCTCCCCAACCCTGTCAAATAAATGGAGAGCAGTATGTGTGATAATATGCTCAATATCTCTATTACCTGCACAGTTCAAGGCCATTTTTATGGCCTTAATGTTTTGAAGATAACAAACAGTTTGTCAAATGTACAAAGCTGACTGAGCTTAACGAATTCCACAAGTTGGAAACTAGCTCCCAATAGATTCACTACCAGCATCCTACAATTGTAGATGCCACATTAAAAATTAAGACCAATCTGCAGTAAATTTGTGAAGTAAAACTGACACCATTATGGGACTAAGACACCAAGCAACCACTCATATCAGGTGTGTATGCATGCCCAGGCAAAGTCTTGGGAAAACAGCCAATTGGAAAATGTGTGATGATCCCGTATGCTGCCATTTCCCATGGTCTCCTTGTTGTAACACCTACATCTGCGCTGGTACAATGATCAGATCGTGTCTGCTGGCTCTAGTGAGACTCCAGGCCTTGACATCTGCCTTCCTCAAACTCCCTGTGGACAAAATAATATATAAACAATAAAATCTATTCTCTCTTAAAAGAAATAAAAATGTTGAGAGTGCAAATGCCCCCTGTGTGTGATATTGCAATCTGACAAAATAAAAAAACTCAACCGTATAACAAGTTGATTATGATGGGAAGGGAAAGAAATCACTTTTTTTTTCTGAGTATTTTGGTGTTTGTTCTCAGGTTGTTGATATATTTTGTAAACTGCAGAGATTAAATAGATCCCTGGGGCTCGCAGGTGTGAAAGATCAGCACTACTGAAAGTAGCTGAGGGAGGGAATGTTCACGAACTATATCCTGTCATCATTAAATCATTTTGCTGAATATATCAAAATGCTAAACACAAATATTTGCATATAAATCAATTCATCTATCTATTCATGTTGCTAGCACAAATACACAAAACTTATGCAGAAATTTAACAGGTCCCTCCAAGGCTTTTCCCCCCAAAAAAAAATAATCAAAAGGGAAATTCACAATGAGAAAATGCTAACTCATAACCTGGGATGTTACTGAGCTGTCATACCAGCAGCCTGAGTTTGTAAACAAGCAAACCCAGCAGTTCAGTGCAGCATGAATCACCTCTGTTCATCTCAGTGGGGCATTAGCGTCATTCCCAGTAATGAGCCTCTAACACAATAACACCAGGAATTACTTCACTGCTGACCAAAGTGGGATGGTTGGGAGCAAAAAAGAAACCTGCATGACGTACTTGGAGCAATACCTTATTTTGGCACCATGGTGATGGAGAAGTGCCAGCTCCCAGGTGGTCTCTGGGACATAAGGAAGCCATGTCCACAGCTCTGGGAAGTTGTACCACGGAAGAGCCTGGCTCACCTATCCCCAGACAGAATTTCCTTTCTCCATAGGGAGGAATTCAGAACTTCAGAACTATGGGTAATTACCATGACCACCTGGATCAAACTCTGAAACCCCTACAATCCTTATGTTGTGGTCTGTCTACACAGTCTTTACTGTTGCCAGCAATCTTGACCATGACTGATAACCTTGCTTATATTTTGGTTAACATTCCTAGCAGCACAGGCTTTGCTCCCCTCAAATAAATGCAAGGGTTACAGAATTGGGTCTGCAGCATGGCAGGATAAAGCCTCCATCTATTTAAATTAAGGTATGGCATTAATTTGTCACTACACAGGGCCCAAGATGGGCAGGAAACAGCACAGAGCATCCACAGAGATTTTATTTTCTTGCAGAACACATCATGTCCCCTCTCGTAAAACCTACATGACAAAAGAGGACCAAACTCCAAACACACAGTGGAGATTTTAGGCAATTATTGATTTTGCTATTCAAGTAGAAAGAGCAGTTCCCATGGCAACAAGCCCATCACTCCCTACCTACGGCATCGCTTGCTCTCATAACATGAGCTCTTTATTTAAAGAAATATGTATGTTCACAGAGCTGCCCCTCAGAGACTGATTTCCTTTCATTTCACCCTGGCATAAGCAATGAACCACTCTGCGTCTAGCTGCTTGAAACCACACTGCAAGCTTTTCCCACATTCCACAGTTTTCACAGGGAGAGCAATGGTTGCAGCCTGGGGTGGCCACCTGCCTGCCCCAAGGGGTGACCACCCAGCTGCTCCAAAGCACTTCCAGGTGAGACGTGTCAGGGAGCACCCCCTTGTGCTGCTGATTGAGTGCTTAGTGAAACCCTGCTCCTTTTGCATCAACACTGCACAAGGATAGAGGTGCCCAATTTTTATTAGTTGTGTCACAGTGGACCTGGCATTGGTGGGAAGAAAATCTACCTTCACAGTATTTCTTCAACAAAATAAAACAAGTAATTAATTAATTAATTGATTAAAAGTGATATTACATCACCACAGAAAATTATGGCAGTTCTGATTAGGAAAAGTCAAGCGCTTTTGATGCTTTCATCATTTAAAATAATGCACCAGCAGGACAGGCTGGCTCCTTGGGAAGTGCAAATCAGCACAGCTACCTGCAGTTTTAATAGCAGTCAGGTTGCACAGGCTGATGAGCAGGCTCCCTATCACAGAAAGAGAAACACTGCTCAGAAAGAGGGGAGACAGCAGATCGCCTTGGGGTGGTTGGCAGGGCAGCACTTGAGGAAATCAGGTCACACCACAACTGCTGGCTCACAGCAGGGCTTTATGTTCATCATGTGGCCCTCTCCATGCTGGGAAATGGGAGGCAAAAGTCCCTCCTGCACCTGTGAGCAGCACCATGTCTGGGTGGCAGCCCCATGCAGCCACCAGGGAAAGCATTTGGGCTTGAACAAGAAATGTGAGAAGCAGCAGTGACATCGGTTCACTTGGAAAGTTAAAAGCAAAGTCTAGTCCAGATGCAAGATCTGCTTTCTGACAGTTAGCCACTGAAAGAGAGGAAGTGGGGATTGGTGTAACAGGGCTGAGAAAAACTGTGGCTGGGATGAAAAGACAGCTTGCTTTGCTTCTGATTATGCATGGGAGGAAAATACACATACAGACCCCAAAGCATTAGCAAGCGTGAAGTAAATCGAGGGGTGATAGAGGGTTGGACTCGTACTTTATCAGCCCAATAATTCAGCAAAGACAAAACTGTATTTCCACTACTGATTTGCATTTTAGTCAGTTAATATAGCTGAATATATGGTCCTAAGACATGATAGAATGATTAGAAATAAGACAGGAAAGAAACCAGAAACCAGTCACTTGTGAGCAGGATCTTTCAGGTGAAGTTGAGTGTCCTGGCAAAATTTTATGAAACATAAGCTATTCCCAAACTCTTTTCTCGTACAGCTCCAGGTCCCTTAACCATAACCTTGTGCATCCTGGCTGGGGCTACCAGTGCCTATGTGAGCAGGATGCTGGCCCTGGCTGCATTTCCAGGTTGTGGTACCTGAGGGATTTGCAGCAAGATGATTTGATATCTTTGCAGATCAAAAAGAAGAATGGTGTGCACAAGCTCAGCCACTCATCTGAGCTACAGGCAGTGGAGTGACACTGCAAGAGGTGCCAGGAACCTGGACAGAGGGATCTCAAACCAAGGCACAGAGGAAGGAGGTGAAGATACCCATTGTAGAAGATGATAGAGGAATTACAGTGAGGGAGATCAGACAGGCCTTGGCTTGGAAGAAGCAAAGGTGTTAGAGCTGAAAAAACAGTGGCTAGACTAAGGAGAAGAATAAATATTAAAAGTAACAGCTGAAGGAAAGAGATCATTTGGAATAGCTGGAAGTGAAAAAATATGAGAACATCAGACACAGTATAGTGCAGAGCCTCTAGAGATGCAAAAAAGATTGATGAGACATTGATGGATTTCAAAAAAATTTTTAAAAAAATAAGTTTCCGAGAGATGCTGGATACAAGAAAAGATGATGTGAGGAATCTTTTTTGCTTTTCTTTGCTAGTATCCAGATCTGTAAAATTCCACTCAATACAAGGGAACATCTATTTCACAGATACAAATGGCTCAAGAGCATTAGCAAGCGTGAAGTAAACCAAGGGGTGATAGAGGGTAGGACTCATACTTTATCAGCCCAATAATTCAGCAAAGACAAAACTGTATTTCCACTACTGATTTGCATTTTAGTCAGTTAATATAGCTGAATATATGGTCCTAAGACATGATAGAATGATTAGAAATAAGACAGGAAAGAAAGTCACTGATGTCTTATATCATGCCCTGCTTATCTAATTCCACTGATTACTAGCAAAACTGCTTGTTTACCCTCAAGGCATAGAAGCTTGAGGTTCTTGCTATTTTGCTTCCTTTCCTCTTTCCAATTTTCCACTGATTTTCATAGTGTTGAAAACACCGTATCACATTTAAGGATCAGCCTATATAGAGACCTTAAAGATGGATGAGAGAAATATTTATTTATTTACAGCAGGATGCTTTTACAGGAATTATCAAATCTTTTTCAGAATTCGTTTTCGCTCCTGCGCAGAATGGCTAAGGAGGAATCTAAAAGAAATTCTCTGGGAATAACTGTGGGCATCAAGGTATTCCATACTGAGCCCCATCGCAGCACAGCCAGCTGTGTACAGTACAGCTGTTGCCTGCTGTAATGGAAAGGGAGCTGTGCAAGACAGATATCCATCTACAAGAGAATTGCCATCAATTTGATGCAGCCAATGTAGGAATAACAGAAGGCTTTTCTCTGCAAATATGATTGCTGCACTATTCACGGTGGAAAAAGCTGTGGCATGAGGGTTTTTTCCTTTTTACTTCATTACTGAGCAAGCCTGGGATATAATAGGAAAAATGACCTTGACATCTCTTACAAAGACACATAAACAACAATAAGCATCCTTGATGTCCATTGCCTTATTCATACCTTTATAGTGCAGAATTGAGAAAGACTCCTTTACCTATAAAAAGGAGTAAATACATCTGTTTCATGATCACATCCATTAGGATAGAAAGAAGGGGATTAAAAAGTAGACTTTCCTGATATTTAATCTTAGGAAAATGGATGACTTTTTCTGTCAACATAGAATTATTCCATGAATTAGTCATGATGGTTCAATTATGCCCAAATATGTAAAGTGTAACCGTCTAAGTAGACTAATATGCGAGCTTGCTTCATGGCCCTCTGCTTCAATTTACCACTTAGTCCTAGATTAGAGGACAATTTGCCTTAGTGAGGTGACATGGAGGACATGACAGCAGTGTTTATCTCTTTCCTTCTGCAAGAGCAGGGTGCTTCTTTCGTGTGTCATGAGATCAGAAAACTTGACTGCTTTTTCCATAGCACAAGTTCAGAAAGAACACGATTGTCGCCTGTGTTGTCAGAGAATGAGAGAGAAAGATCAGAGAGGATGTGAACATGGCAGGGGGTTAAAATTTGAAAGCTCTGATCTTCTCCGAAGCTGCTCTGAGATTAATCCATTGGTGAACAGCAGCCCCAAGCATCAGTGTTCTGTGGGGAAGTTACAATTCATATGGTGGCAGTTTGGTCACCTAGAGGTACCCACTTAAACCAGGTCATGATTAGCAAAAACACTGCAGGGTTTGTGTTCAAAGATAAGCCAAGGGTAAATGCACAGGTGCTTGCAAGGACCAGGGAACTGTGCACCCATAAAGTGCTCTTCTGCTGTGCCTTCCCCAGGCTGTTTCATTGCCTCAAAGCCCAGCTCAGGCTGCCACTTACCACAGAACCTTCCCTGCACTGCACTTCGTAGAGTGGAGGACTCCCATGTTCCTTGCCATCACAAAGCACCCAACTTTAAGGGGCCAGCAAAGTTGTGAAGAAGCTTGTAAATAATGCACTTACAAAGACAGCAAAGGCATGTCTAGGACAGGAGAGAAGAAACACCTGAAGCTGAAATAAACTGTGAACATTTCTATACATACCAATGACGGAGGCTGTAAAACACGATGTTTTGGGATATATATAACAGGATACTGCTTCTACACACATTTGAATGATTTTTTATTAATTGGAAAAAGCTCAGAAAACAATAATTTTTGAACTTGCAATTTGCAGCTTAAATCTTTTGATGAATGCAGTTCAAGCTAGAAACTGTATCCAGAACTTTATCTCACCTGATTTGGTAAAAATCCTCTTGGACTCACAAAGGAAAACACACATACGTTTACAGATAAACCCAAACTATCAGGTAAAATTGAAAAGAATATATTCATGACAACAAGATTCATGCCAAGTAAAGACTAAAAAGAAGGAGAAAGTTTTTTTTCTACAATGAATGATGGAATAAGTGGCTTGAAATGTGCTGGATCTTAGCTGTACAAAGTCTGTAGCTTTTCAGGAAAGAGATGCTTGAATCCAGCCAAAAAATTTAGGCATTCACTTTTAAGTAAAATGAAATCACTTGATCCACATTACAGGGAAAGCCAGATTCAAGATTCATAATTATTTGCCAGCATTTAACATGCCTGACTCACTGATGGTCAGGATTAGGACTCTGCCAGAAAAATTTCTTCAGGGATGGGAGGTCCTCAGGTTCTAGTTGCAGTGGGAAACCCCCCGAATAGGGCTACAATAGGATTTTTGATTCTTTAGCACTTCCCCGTTCACAGATATTAATTTACAGCATCACAGTTGTGAAAACCTGTTCCCCCTTTAATGATCTGGGAACTACCCAAAATCAGGATTTCTACCATTCCCGCGGATACTATTTCTAAAAGTGATCCTATGCTAGGTTTATGTAAGTTTCTATAGAAATGTTAAATTTTTTTCAGTCCATACATAAGTCTTCTTTTTGTGGTAGGAAACCAGATTCTAACTGATTAATAGATATTAACTGTTTCAAAGACAAGAAATGTGAGAATGAAGCCAGATGTCTGTATTAGCGAATGCCCCAAGAAATGAACTTTTAACCATTGATCAGAAAATAAGACAACTTCTGATACTTTCCCTAAGGCAGAGGTCAGACTACAAGAAGCAACAAAGAAATTCCAAGACTGAAGAGCAGTTTCTGACACAAACTGCAAAAGCAAGAGGATTACAGGGATGGACACACCTCTGTGGGCTCTTTGGTTCCTAAACTATGTGTGGCAATATTTGATATTGCACTTCAGAACTAAGAAACAGATTGCCACAAAGGTGCAGGAATACAACCCAAGACAAATTAACAGATGCTCTCTCCTTTTTCTGAGTCCCTTGGGGCAGGCAACTTTGGATTTAACTGCTGAAAGACAGTTAACCATAATCTGTTGCCAGATGTTTAGGAATTGAGTGGGATTCTCGTGAAAGGGTTCCCATGGAGGAAGATCAGCACACAGCTTTGTGAGTGATGTGCCAGTCAGCAGGGTAGCAGCCTCCTCCTGGGATACACAAATCAAAGGTGGTGGGGAAGAAAGGTGGAGGCTTCTGCTAACTTCAGTCAAGAATGCTGATTAAAAAAAAGAAAAAAACCTCACATTAAGTAAAAGCATTGCTTTCTTTACATTGCAAAACACAGGAAGGTAGCACAGAGGTCTGGTAAGGGGGACAAAAAACATCCTCTGCAACTGGAAGTCAGGAGACCAGCCAAAAACGTGGTTTGTGTTTGCAGGGCTTCTTTAAATCCACCAGTCTTCCCATATTTTTAGTCCATGGGGATTTTTCCTTCCCAGGGAGCTAATTAAACTACACAGCATGTTTTGTTAGCTAACAAGAAGCTTTTATCCTTTATTGGACTCTGAAAAACTCCAAGAAAGCCAAGCCATCACAAGCAAGTACTGCGCACAGAGCACTGATGTTGCCAGTGCTGCCTAATGCCAAACACACCAGCACTTCTCAAATGCTTTCCCAGGCTTTCAGAGTTCTTTTTTCCCCTAATTCCCAGTTTCCATACATTTCCAACTGGTGCTGTTTTTTTTCATTTTACACCCAGCTGACTAGTTGCAGACACAGCCAATATTGCTCCACACGAGGGATGTTGCCACTACAGGAGTACTTGCGCAATAACCAAGAGAATAATTATGGATCTCATCTGCTTAAATGCAGGTAGAACCAGAAGAGGTGGGTCTGTAGCCACCTCAGTTTGGGAGGATAAAAAATTCAGAGGGACTTCCTCTGAAGGAGGTGCTGCCTCCTTCCTGCTGGGAAAATGCCCCAGTCGTGTGCCAGCAGCATCATGTGCTCAGCCCCTTGAGCTGGGCAAGCTCTCTGCAGACCATCACTCTCCAACATTAGGAGTTAACAATTAATTCACACTATTGTTTTCCTTGGCAATTTTGTCCCTCTGCATGGTCAACGTTGCATTTCAAAATCTGCACTTCTTGCTTTGCTGTGCATGACCTTGGATGTGTCATCACAAGAAGCCCATATCTTAGCCCTGAGCTCAGCATTCAGACAAAGACCAGGACACAGGCAGTGCCTATGGGAAACCTGTGTATTACAGATGAGCAGCCTGAAATCTTTCTTCTATGTCCCTGCAGCCATGGGGCAGATCCTGCCCTAGTGCAGCTCAGCCTGAACCAATGGCAGCAATGGAGGTTTCACAGAGATGTTTAGGTCAGACTGTGCTGTCTGTATGGCTGGGATAAGAAGGATGAAGTGGGATTTTTAAAGAAATCTAGTCTTTCCAAGGTGTAGTGATGGACCAAGACACATAGTACAGAAAAACAGCTGGTGGCTGAAAGAATTCTTGGCTTAGGTTAGCTTTGTTATTCAGAAATCCTGCCTCTGATTTTGACCATTCTCTCTAATTAGAGATCAGAGGGCCTGGCCATTAACATTGGCAGTAATTTTTCAAACATTGAGGGAGGGAAGGGAAGAAAACCAGGATGCAGCAGGAATCTTTCCAATAATTTCCTCTTTTCTTTCTCTAACCCTCAAGTTCCACATAGAAACTTCTCATGAGAAAAAGATGCACCTGCATTAAATGCACTGAACTATGATCAGAGGTTTGCTTTTTCTCTATTGAGAATAAGGAAGTGCCTCAGAGGCCATGCTAGACAGCATGTATTTTGAAATACTGGATACTGTAATTATTTCTATTCCATTTTAAGAATAACACATCAATAGTCAAGCAGCAAATACTCCCTCCACAGTAAACTGAAGGAAGAGCCAGATAGCTTGTTTAAAATTCAACACATCAGCCAGAAAAAGTGCAGCCAGAGAGAAAAGCCTGTGTGCATTTCTGCTAACCGTCTTGAAAGAAGACAGAAATCAGACACAGGCCACATCAGAGGTGACAGCAATGACCCAGGGTGAATTCTGCCAGCCAGCTTGCAGAATCTCATATCCTCACTGCCATGGCCCAGCCAGCCTGCACCTGATCCTGTACCACAGTGAGGTTGAGGCAGCAAACAAACACATCATCCACTTCCCTTTCTTCTGGGGAATGAAGGGACTTCCCTGCTTCATATGGTGCTGGGAAGTTAATTTATTGATACTTGTAAGTGTACAAAAACTGCAGCAGTACTACAGTACTTAACAAGAGAACTAGCACCTCCATTTTTCTAGGCAGTATCCAAAGCTGATTCTTTTTGTGTTATCCCATATTTAAATTCCATCTGGGAAGCTTAACCATAGCTTTCCCTAATGCTAACAAAATGGCCTAACTGAACTATGGACTTGAATATATGACAGTGATTTATTAATGACATCTCCTAAAAACACTGACTGAACTCAAACTGACATTTACTCTAACCCTGCTTTGGCCAGCACTTCTAAACTAGACTTGTCTGGGGAAATGCACAGCTAACAAAAGGAGGCAGCATGTGTGTCTGGATACAGATCTGGCCAGGTTTCTAACACTGGATAGGAATGGTAATGATCTTCTGCTCTTTAGTACAACAAGAGGATTTATACTTTCTGAACCTCTAGGCATCGTTGAGGTCCTCATCCTCATATATTAATCACAACCTTATTTCCACATGAATGAAATAGAGAGATATATATACACACAGACACACATACATATGTATGTATATATTCACAGAGCAAGGAATCTGCAAGAACTCAGAAGAATAACCTTTCTGTTTTGCAGTTCTGTGATTCTTGAGAAGAATTTCCAAAGCATTTCACATCACAGCGATTTGGTTGAACATATACCAGAACTCTTGATAAGAAGCTCAGGAATAAATAAATTCAGATAAAAGGACAATGTGTCCCACCACTAAGAAACACAAAATTTAAAATGCCCAGAGGTTTCAGGAGCCCCACAGGACATCCTTGTGTCCCTACTACTGTACATGGATGTCCCTGTTAGTGTTCCTGCTTCACACTGCGGATTTCCGAGTACTTTGTGCTCACTGCGAAGTTCACTGCAGCACTCCTTGTGACACTGTACTTTCCTGTGACTGCTTTCATTCTAGCATAACATTTTAATTGAGAGCAAATTAACAAAACAGTACTCCATAATAACCTTATTTACTCCAAGTAGTACTGAGAAGCCAGTAGGAGCCCCAGCATATTCCTGCCTGTACTCCAGTACAGCAATATGATACATGGGCTTTTGTAGCATGGGTATTGTAAACTGTAATTGGTTATTGATGGATTTGCTTGTGATCAAAAAGTGCCATTGACTATGAGGGGGTGGTTCTTCAATTCATCTTCTATGACCTAGTATATACTGGCCTTTTTCTGCTTCAGTCTTACATGCATTAAAATTCTGGCTTGTGTTAGTCAATATAAGAATATACACATATGCCATTTACCTTCTATTAAAATGTGATGGATTACAGGTTCCTAAAGTCAAGTGTCCTGTTTCCTCAAAGCAATCTTCTCTTCATCCCGACCTGCATCTTTCAAAAAATTGACATTTAGAAACAGATTTTTTTCAAAATTTCCTTTTATAGATCATCCACAAGAGCTTGTTCTGATTTCACGCAGGATCTCTATTGTGCTTTCAACCTCTGCTACCAATTTCCATGCTTGCAATTTATGTTTGTGAAATCACTCTGCTAAAACTATGCACAAACAATGCTTGTGTGCCTCAAAACTGAGCAGTATTAAAAAAAAGGATCCAGCAAGTCAAGCTTGTAAGAAACTCAAGGGAGTGAAGAAGAGCAGCCTGAATTCCATCCTGACAGCTGCTGCTGGTGATAAACACAGCAAGGAAGTTTGCTATGTGAATAAAAGGTTGGATTTTATCTGTAGGGACACAGGAGGGCCCTTCTGATAGACAGACCGAGATGTTTTTTAAGGTGCGAATCTATTCAAGCAACTTTGGAGACGCCTGAAGATTTGAAAACAAATATCTTCCTTTTATGTGGCAAATACCACAGTTTACCTTCCTTTTATCTTGTCTGAAAACTTACTCGTCTGTTAATGATATCCTAATTTTCCTTTAAAAATGCCTTGACTGTTTGACTTTTATAAATTGATCACTACACAAATCTACTGCTGTAATCATTCTCTCCCCTCTGCATTTATTAGATCCTTGCATCCATTAGATTTGCATATATATATATATATATATATATTCAAATAGGCACTTGAATCTCTGAGTTTCTTGACAGAGGAATCTAATTTTTATAATTTATATATTTTATTATAATAGCAACATTTCATTCCCAGTAAATTACCAAGTTGTTTTCAGAGAGTGCAGTAACAAAACTCAACACTATTTCTCAGAGAAAGCAGCAAGAATCCGCCCTCTACCTCCCAGTGTAACAAAACCCACTTGATACAGCACCAATTTGCAGTATCTGGAGGAGGCAGGGGTCAAAAGTGAAAACCCACTGAAGTGGTACACTGCCATCAATGGTAAGTATTTCTCAGATCCATACATCATAGTCAATATCATCTTAATTACAGCAGAATATATTGGCTCAAATAACCACATAGAATTAGTTTTTCCTTCATCTGGGTCTGTCTTGGTTGAAGAGGCAGCAGCTTGCCCTCCTGTGTCACTGTTAGAGCTGTGGAAATAATCAAATACCTCATGTACCCAAGGACAATGAGGGATCCATTGGCTGTTACTCATCTGCCCCTGCGCTCAACCCACCCAGGATACAGCCAGGAATGACAACACGCCTGAGGCATTTTCTTTTTTAGTTCACTCTACCATAACATCTCCTTTTGGTCCCCACTGTTCTCACAGAAGATGCTGCCCCTCAAAAAAGGGCTGGGAGTCAATGAAGCTCCTGGCCCTGAGATGATGCTTCCACATTCACTTCTCCAGATACCTCTCTGGCCATGGTCAGATACTGATAATATTGGTGTTTCCAAATGAAATTTTTGCTCTATCTAGTTGGCATTCTCACCCCAGCCTATTCAGCGGGGAAAAGTCTTAATAACGGTTTTAGGAATTGCAATTTAATAAAAACAGAAATTTGGTCCTACTTAGAAATCTGTAGCAGGAGGAAGACATGTTCATGAAAGCAAAGGTAAGATGCAAAACCTGTAAGTAAATGTGGGTAAAGGACAAATCTGGGAATTAGAAGACCAAAGCTGGAGACCTTCATTAACCTTCTGGGACTCCTAGTTTAACACCCTGCAGGCTCAGTTTCCCTATAGCAAAACAAGAAAAAAACTAGATTTCTCCCGGGGCAAATTTTGTTGATATTTTTCTATAGCAATACAAAATATATGAGCAGCAGTATTCTGGTAACTTAAAATGCCACACACTGAAAATTATTTTAGCATAACTTAACAGGATAAAAATTTGAGTCTTAGGCAAACCCCAGAAGGATTCTGAGTTTTGTGGGTCAAAATGAAGGCCTTTGAGATCTTTTTCATATTCATAAAGGCATGAGGTTTAGAGAAAACTCTTCAAATTCCTATAAAGACAAAGAAAACAAACAGTCTGATGCTCTGGGGAAACAGGAATAGATTTCAGGCTGGAAACAGTAGGTGTAACCAGCATTTCTCTCTGTCACGCAGACAGAGCCCTAGCACCCTTTTTGCAAGGAAAAGGAGGGTTTAAGAACTCTAGCCCAAAGTAAAGGTTTAGATTATATAATCTAGATTATCAACCCCTCTTTCATGCCCTACAGAACAGTTCCCATTAGCTCACAAGTGCATGATATTTTAAAGTAATATCATTCAGGCTGAAAGGACACCTCAGGATGTCTAAAGTTCAACCCCTTGCTCAAAACAGGGTCCAAGAGGAGTTCAGACTAGGTTTCTTAGGACTTTGTCCATTTGGTCTTGATAGATGCAGTTTGATCTCTCTCTTCAATGGCTAGAGCAAGTTAATACTGATTTTGACAGGAGTCCTGCAGTCACAGCAAGCAGCTACAAACCACAAGGCAGGTTATTAAGGCAAAAGCATCACTGTGTAGTGACACTGTAAATGAGCACTTGCTAACAGATTACCTCAGGAGCAGGCCAATGCAGTTAAAGCAAAAACAAAAACCAAAATCCATTCTGTACTTCACACACAAGATTAATAATTTAATCAACAGGGTTTTGTCTTGTTTAAATAACCTATCTTTCAAACCCTCTCATGTGGATCTTCATGGCAGTGTCGTTCACCTGATCTCAATCTCATCCAAGGGTAACTTAATGAATTCTATAATAAAAGTCTCTGATCAGAGAAGCACCCAAAAAACAGAGGCTATGTGACTTAATAAAATTTAAAGCATCAGGGTAAATTTCCCCCTGTTACACTACCACATGAGCCAAGTTTTGCAGCAGTGGCTCAGCAATAGCATTCAGGCTGATCTGCCCAGTGAACAACAGAACATTTCTTAGGAGTATGTCAGAAACTGTTTTCCCAGCCTAAAGTCAGCCTGTTTCAGCTTCCAGAAGATCACGAATTGCCCCAAATGGTGACACAGACCAAGCTGATGGAAAAGGTTGCTTGCACACACCTGCATTCAATATTTATTTTAAAGCTTTGCAAAAAGTCCAGTTTGATTGTGGAACTGGAAGCCTCATCCATACCAGCTCAATTTTAGTTTTAACACTTGATTTACCCAACTCAAAACATGAATTCTCCAGAAGGTGAAGACAATGCATATATTTGTAAGCTCAAAAGAATATGAACATGAAGCCATGGCCATACAATAGGAGAGGCTTGCAGACATGTTTTACATTATACATTATATTAATTACTATATACATTCTATTAATGATAGCCATGAAGTTTCAGCACAAAAACACTCACAAAAACACATGATCACAAATATGTAGGCACACACACATATTATTAATAATAGTAACAAATTACCCTCTTCTTATGTCTCTAAACAAAGAGAGCTTCCTCACAAACCATCTAAAGGGAATAAATGCACCAGCAGATACACAGTGACTTTAAATAAACCCCAGATAAAAACAATAGCTTCTCATAAGCCAATTGTATCTGCCAGACCCTCCAGGCTAGCAAAGGACAGACCTTTATCATTATATTTTTCTTAGTCACTATTTAATAGTACACAATCATTTTTAATAATAAGTATGGAAAGAATTAACATTTAAAAATCATGTAACTTGTTGGTGATTTTCTGTCTTTGCTACTTGTTAGAAATTTAATTTGTTCATGAGACCAAACAACAAATGTTTCCACTGAATTTAAGGAGCATTTTTCTATGAATGAGAATCAAGATGTTTCTGAAGACATTCTGGCCTTAAGATTTGATACTTAAGTGTATTGGTAATACATTTAAAAATGAGACATCATAAAAGCAAATTGGAATAATTTAGAGAGACAGTCCAGAATTTTTCTACAACAAGGGCTTCAGGTACCTCTAAAATAGATCTTTCCAGCATCACTAGAATTACACCAGAAATCAAAAGGGTATCATTTGTGGCCTTGTGTGTCATCAGAGACTCAGTCTGACTAAGTTCCTGAAAACATGCCTAACATAAACTATTTACATGGCGGGGCTTCAGTCAGGTGAATTTCTTAGCTGCTTACACACTTGCATAGCCTTATCCTCCTATCTATATACTTTTCCATTATTGTGCTGAATTACTAACCTCAGATCCCAGGCTCAGCCCTTCTGTGCAGACTTGCTGAGCTCAGCTGTGATGGATGCCTCATCAAACCACCCTGCTGGGAAATAACAAGTTTATTTTCTTCCAGCCCCTCCCCTAGTAGTTTGGGGCTCTTCCTAAAGATATTTATGATAAATATTTTGAAAACTTCAGGTTAATAGTCCTAAGAGACTTTTCTGATCTGCTTTTGTTAACAAAGTGGGAATTCCAACCCCATCTCTGTTCTGTTACACACAGGAAACACAAATTTATAAAAATAGAAAAAAAAATAAAGAAATCAGATCCTTCAATAGCAAGATATTTAATAATAGTACTTAAAAGAAAAAAAAAACTAAGAAAAAAACATAGAATAGATAAAATATAAAAAGTCTTCTATTAAGGACTTACACAATATGAAATTAATATTACAAATGGCTTGGCATGCCAGTCATTTGGGAAAAATGAAAGTTTAAACCCTCACATCCCTCTTGCTTTCTTTACTATTTTTTCCTGCTTTTGGGGCCGTAGCTCCAATTCTGTCTAAGAGAGCAGAAGATAGCCATTTCAGATTTTAGTACAGACGAGGCTGGTGTAGGAAGTCCTTTGGCTGTTGGCTTGTTAGCAATGCTAGGAAAAAAAACAAATAGCAGTTTCACGCAGGGCGAGCCCTTATTCGTTTATCAAGTGCGCTGCTTCTGCCAGAAGAGGTGGTGGACCAGCTGGGACGGAGAATTTGCTATGCAAAGGGGCCGCCACAAGAGGGAGGTCCCATTGCGCCCAGCTGGGCTCGCTCGCCTCAGCTGCTCGGAGCCGAAATTCGCTCCCTGCCCCCGAGACCTCATCTCACCTCTCCCCGCCTGTGCCGGAACCGGCCGTGGGCTGAAACTCATTTTGGTTGCACATCGCTCCTCAGCTAGCAGGGAGCATGTTACAGGCAAGCAATCCTGCTGTCACAGGGGCAGAAGAGGGATACAGTTCTCGTGGGCAGTATCTGTTCATCACAGTGACAGCGAGGAAAAGGAGGAGGCAGGTTAATGTAGCATGATATAAATGTATTAAAAGAATCCATTACAATGCCAAATCATTGCAGTCCTCTTCCTCCAACAAATTGGTCCTCTATTGTCTCAGCTAGCTATCATGTTATGTGACTTCTGTCCTCCACCATTATGCTGCAATTTATTATTTTCAAAAACGTATATGGAAAACCCGATAAAAAAAAGTAATCCAACATGTTTCATTAATATGGCTTTACGTTTCCAACAATGGCACAAAAGCTTGTGGGTTAGGACTTTTTTATCCAGTATAAATCAACCATGTATAGGACCTTGGTATCATTTAAACAGAGATACTAGCTCTGACTTCCAGTCACCCTGTTACCTGTTCTTTTTGGACACAAGCAGTAACCTTCACAGGGACCATCTGACTCTGAAAGAGCATTATGTGGAGACCCCTCAAAATCCTGTGCATCTCTGAGCCTATGATCCAGCAGAAGCCCTAGGGCTATTTGGCACAAACCCATGACTGGTGTGACTTGTCAAATCCTCATGGAAGTCGCTAAAGTTTTAAGAGTTTGTAGCAGCAGAGGGTCTGGCTGATGTAAATAAAATCAGAGCTTCTCTGGGAGCTTTTAGGAAGAGGTTAAAGCATGCAAGATCCTCCTGCCATGACAGGATTGTGAGGCAGCTTTCCCTCTGATTTCTAAATAAAAGTAAAAAAAAAAAAATTGCTTTTCAGGCAAAGAGATTCTAGAAAAAAAATGTGATTTTTTTTCTCCCACAGAAATACTCTCAGACCCAGAACAAAAGAAGGGAAAATCAAGCAGCAGCAACCCATCTGTGTCTGAAGGAGCTGGACAGGAGTCAACTAAAAAGGCTCAACTCCCGTAAAGGATGCTCTTCTCCTGATCTTCTCACGTTGTGACCTTCATTTATGCCCTTTCAGGGATCTCCTACAAAGCTGAGGGGATCATGCTGAAATTTTCCTCCAGAAGACCAGGAGTATAAGGCAGAAAAGGAGCCCAGCAAAAATGTTCCTCAGAAAAAACCCTCCTACCTCAGAATCTGTGCAAAAAATTCTCTCTTCTGGTTTTGCAGATATGTTCTTTAAACCACAGATCTTTTCATATAAATCCTATATGACAAAGTCATTTTCCATTTAAGTCCTGCATGAGAATGTTGACTCATTTCATGCTTTAGATTAGTCCAGAAATTTGTTGTTTTAATAATTTTCTCTTCTTGTCCTTGGAAACTTCACAAGAACTTCATTTTTGGATTTCATTTACTCTGCATAAATGGAGTAATGCATTGGAAAAAAAGTTGTGTTGCCTCCATTCCCTAAAAAGAATGTGGGAGATTGGTAGGAGTGCCTATATCTGGTTAGAAATCAGAGCAGTTTTTCCAGTGTCACTCAGTTACTCGTGCAGTGCCAGGTTCAAAGGACTGTGATGCACACCATTTTTTGGATGAACAAGAGCCTGTTCTCTTCAAAGCCTGTCCCCAAAAATGTCAGCAATGAGGAGGGATGATACAGTGGCAACACACACCATCTGACAAGCACCACTGCTAAACACCTTTATGTTGTGTTTGGAGAACACTGACAAGCTCACCTGGATTCAGGACGACTCCAAGCATGTGCTCAGCCTGAGACATGAAGTAGGTGAAGATGGGAGTGAGCTGGCAGATATTGCTTGTGTTTTGCATTAATCTGGGGTCTTAATAACTGCAATGCTTCCCACAAGGCTGCTGCAAATGGGGGACTCTAATCTTATACAGCTGGGTGGTACTAGCACACTTGAAGAAAAGAACATAAAATCTTTACTGGTTCCTACCTGACAAGAATCAGTGGAAATCTGTGGAAGACTGAGGGGCTCTGTCCTATGACTGATCTGACATTCCAAGATATCTCTCTGAGCTGGCACACCTCCAGGACCTGCTGGTGCACATCTTCCCCCTGTTTTGGTTTAATTCTTTCTGACAGGGCACCTGAATTTGCAGTTCTGTGGCAGTTCTTCAGCTAAAAGAGGCTAATGACCAACAGAGCTTGTCGTGTTCCTTCACAGCAAATTCCCACCTGTGTCTTGAGGTTATGAAATTACAACAGGAAAGTAATACAAAAGCAATAGTTATGTCTCTGAGGACTTTGTGCTTGCTCCCCACCCTGAGTTGGGATTACAGAGATAAAGCTCATTTTCAGGGCCAAGCACAAGATAACAAGGCACTGACTTGAGCATCCCCAACACCACAAGACTAGTCTTGCACAACTTCTTCCACTGGGGCTTCGTCATCTTTACAAGTAAGTAATGCCCACCCTGAACAAAGAGCATAGGGCATGTATTGGGCATCATTTTACTGCCTTCAGCCACAGTCCAGACCTACCACGCTCTATGGGAGCCAGAGGGTTATTTTCAAAGGTTAGCATGTAGCCCCTGCTGGATTTCATGGCTTCATAAGAAATTATTTTTTGCAAAGTTAAACTCAGACATGGTCACAGGTCAGGTGGGAGCTGAATCCGGTTTTATCAAGCATGCCTGAGAGACCCTGGAAAACATTATTATGGTTGGTTTGGGTTTTTTGAAAGAATTTAGTTTTCTTTAACTGTTCAACAGAACCATGTAAGTGTTTGGAAGTGATCTCTTGCTTTTAAATGTCTCTCTCAGATATATTGTTAAAGTTGGCTCCAGCAATTCACAAGTTTTAGGTCCGCATCAAAATAACCACACACAGGTCAGGTATTTATTATTATTATTATTATTATTGCCCGAAAACCGTCTCAAGTAAAGATTACTTATAGATGAGATGAATATTGAATAAATGTAATCCATGGATTAATTAGCTAAAGCCCTATGTTAATCAGAAAGCAAGAAAGGGAGAAACACTAGCTCATTAAGCATTTACAAGTATGTTGTATGTGCTTCCAGGATTCAGTTACCCTCTCTCCATAACACAACTCTTTTTTATTTAACACTTGGATGTGTGTGAGACACCGAATGTCCTCGTATGCTAAAACTCAAAATTATCAAATTATATAGTGTTAGTCGTCACCAGTGTGAGGAGAAAAATACTAAATAACACAGTAGAAAATATTTGTGCTACAACTCCATAAATTGCATACACGTGGTATTTACATAAGTAATAGCTGGATTCGTGGCTGTGCATTACTTATTCACACCTTGTGTGGAATAACTCAAGAGGTAAAAGACTCATCCATTAATCTCCTCCCCCCAGTCTATAATCCTAAAAAATCCTAAGCCCTGCAAGACACTTGATCCTCTTAGGAAAATCAGGCTCTTGAGCTGAGGATGGTGGTGTGCTTGGTGTGAAGCACTGCTGATGAACTCCCCATTGTATGGCTATGCAAGCTCTAGTGGGCCCTGCACTGGTCTGTTGCCTGTTTGATGGACACACACAGACATGGAAAGTCCTCGTGTGCCACCTCTCTCACAGCCCATGAGGTGTCCTGCTGCTCTCCCAGGCCTGCCATGTTGGAGTCTCATTTGAAAATGTTTGTGTATATTTTTCCTTTAATGGACCACCTTCTACCATCAAAATGGGTGTCAAAAGAATGTGAAGTGTACTTTTTAACTTCACACACAGCATTTTGTAGAATATCTCACCATAAGGTTTTTTCTCCATGAATAACTCCATGTTGCAATATCTTTTTTCCTTTAATTTTTTTTTAACAATGCTATTCAGTGTCACAAATTACAAGCAGACTATCAAAGAGGCAAAGCCAGCCCGGAGGTATGGCAAGATTTCCACCAGCCTAATTCTGGGGGAAATTACAGATCTCTCTCTGTGCTTACCAAAAAACAAGGCAAACAAGGCTGGCAAGACAACGTAAGCATTTTTTCACTTTTTCTTGGTCACATCTTACATGACACCACTTTGTTGCACTGAATCCCACTCCTCTCCTCCCCAGGCTCTGCTGCCCAGCCTTCCTGTGCATCACAGCCTCTAGCACTGCCTGGTCCACCCCAAAAGTGGCAGTGGCTCTGCAAGTCTGCCACATGTTCCCCCAAAGACGTGTACCACAAAGAATCAAGATTCCAAGGTATCTCATCATGCTTGTGTGGCTGCACATCAGCCTCAGGGGAACTATCACTTCCAGAGGAGTCAGACAGCATCAGATGGGGTAGGTTATTTATTTCTTTTGAGACTCTAAGGCAAAGGGAGCAGCATGTCATATGCAAAGGGTCTGTTGCACCACAGGCTGAGTTGGAAAGATAATGTAGGGATTTCTCCTTAGGGGTAAGTTCTTGGGCAGACACTTTAATAACATTCTTCATTAGGAAATAATTGCCAGGCATTATGCAACTCCCTCCTCTCCATGGGAGGGAGTCCAGCGGAGTCAGAAATGTGAAAGATAAAGCTCCCTACCTACACAAGAGTGAAAAGCTGCCACCCAGCCTGTAACAGTACAGTTTTATCATGGCCAGTCCCACTACCTTTGGCAGTGTAGGTACAGGGGAGCAAAACAACAGCCAAGCAGAGCTTATTGCAAATATGCTCATCCATACTGACATGTTGCTTCATGGGAACGATGTAAAACAGCCCCCGTGCCTGCTCTGTCCCGTATGCTGGCACCCCTCAGCTGTCACCCCCCTGTGAGGGGTGTGCAGGGCAGTCTTATCCCCACACGTGGCAAGGGGTTCCCAGGGCCTCTGTGACTGCTGTGGAAACACCACACCTTGCCCCCACTGCTGTGAACAGACTGTAAAATCAAAGAGTAGGTGTTTCATCTCAGGGCAGGAGACAGAGGTATTACCTGGCCACACATTTTGGTAGTAAAACGAATGTGCAGTCCCCACCACTTTTCAAAATCATGTACTTGGTACCTATGGGCATGCCAAGTGGCACAAACAGCTTTGAAGCCTGCAGCTGTCCCAGCTCCTGTGCAGATCATAGGTGAATCACCAACTCTGTGGTGGAGTAGAAACCAGGACACTCAACTCTGCCAATGAGATGCTCACATAAAAAGTCCTTGAGCATGCAAAAAGCATCTGAGCGTGCCTTGTGGGAAAGAAGGGGTAAAGTCCATGAAAGGACAAGGGGTAATGGTTTGAAACTAAAAGAGGGTCAATTTAGATTAGGTATGAAGAAGTTTTTTGACCATGAGGGTGGTAAAACAGTGGCACAGGTTGCCTAGAGAGGTGGTGGATGTCTCATCCCTGGAAACATTCAAGGTCAGTTTGGACAGAGCTAGGAGCAACCTGGTCTACATGAAGATGTCCCTGCTCACTGCAGTGGAATTAGAATAGATGGCCTTTAAAAGCCAGTTCTTGCCCAAACCATTCTGTGATTCCATGAGGCAGAAGCAATGCTATCACTGAGTACAGTACTGAGGGGAGTGTGGTGAGCATCCACAGCCCTTTTGCCTCTTGCCACATGATTCTTCAGAAACTTAGTCTTCATTTAACTAAAAGCATCCCTAGATCCTCTGTTTGGGAAAGAGATGCTTGGGACTGAGGAAATGGAAGTGTCTTGCAGAAGATGTGTTCCAGTAGCCTTCAGCAGCTGGGAATTTCTCTTTTTTTTCTTGGAGCAGTGTTAATTCAATGACCTAGCAATCACACTGGAAACAAACCACATTGATATATGAATTACAGGTGAAACTCATTCACTGGAAAGACCTTCAAAAGGCACTATCACTGTCTTCAGACCCAGTCAAGCCCACTGGTGTGGGGAGCAGACAGTGAAAATGCCCTGTGCAATGAACTTGTGGGGCTAGAGCTGTTAATAATGTATGTGCATATACCATACATTATGTATTAAGCTCAGGAGAGCTGAGCTAAAGTCAAATATAGATCAAACAATCCATGGGATTGGACTTAAAGGACTTGAAAGGTGCCCCTGGACCCACATTCAATGAGAAAAAGCAGAAGAGAGGGGTTCAGGCTCCTCCTCAGTCATTACATCTGATCCAAAGCAGGAGTCATCAGCACATGTCAATGGTGGCAACAGCCTCAAGCGGATCTCCTGAACAGTCCTCAGTCCTCTCTTTTGGGAGGGAAGGAAGGAACTAACACTCTCCCTGTTAATCCTTGGGAAAAAGTCATTATGCCAGGTCCCTGAGGGACACCTGTGCAAGCCAGGGGTCTGCAGTACATTTCACAGATGGTGTGAGGGTAAGCTCTCCTTTTGGGAAACCGAGAGAAACCCCACACTGAGAATGCACCCTTGGGTGCTCTCTGCAGAAGCTACAGCTGAGGCAGATAGTGCAGGTTTTACTCTGGACATCACTCAGACAAACCTATTCTTGGCCCACTGAAATACTCCAAGCTGCAGAATGCAATACAATACTTTGTGGTTCTAAAGGACCTTCCAAATGAGGGTCTCACATTAATTAATTAAGCCTCAGAGCACCTAGAAGGAAAATCTATCCTATTTTACCAGCAAGTGCAATGAGTATGCAAAGGTCACACAGAACAGAGCAGCAAAGGAAAGAGAGATCTTGGTATCCTGACTCCTGACTCCTTGCTGCATCTATTAGCTCAAGAGTCCCCTCCAAAGGACACACATGGAGGACAAAAGGTGACCTACATCTGTGTCCCAAGGGGCTCTGGCTGAGAGATTTAATAAGATGCAGGAGAATGACTAACGGGGTTACACAGATTGTCACAGGTCAGTAAAGAATATGGCATTAAGAAAATTGATCCTTTGAAAGCCTCCAGCCACACGCTTATGTCAGAACCAGACGTGACTTGTGTCTGTGTTTCATACGACACCACCAAGTACCCACCAAAGGGCTTTCCTTCATGTTTAAATAATGAAATGCAATGTAATGCCAATAGGTGCTTTTTTCACGGGGAGAAGGGAGAAGACGGAAAAGTGTTTGGGTAGGCTGAGGCAGAGCCCAGGTTTTCCCTGCCTCTCCCACCCCTCCCTGTCCTCATGGCTCATGAGCAAGAGGTCACTGACAGCTGGACGTGCCCATCTGTCTGCAATGCCAAGGAGACGAGCACATGGGCACTGGAAGAGGGAGTAACCCGTGTATGACTGGGGTGTGTGTGCAGCGTAGCAGCTACAGCGTCTGGGCAATAGACAGGAGGCTGCCATGGGGAAGAAAAAGAAAAGTACTCTACAGGTCATCCTGGAAGATGGTTGGTATCACTGTGAGATCATTTCGGTTAACATGCTGCCAAATACTTGACTAAACCTCTTGGGGCTTCCTGAGCACACCATTTTGCATCTCTCAAAGATTTCAATTTCAGTTTGCTTGGGCAGGGGACTTCTGTCAGTCTGCCAGACTAAAGTAAGTATTAAGAGCATCACAGTAGGGAAAGAATATGATGTATAATCAATAAGGGATATTCTGCCAAGCTCAGCTGGAATGTAAGGGTCAGCTGTGTAAAGCATCACATTCCAGCAACAAATGCAATCACTCTTTGTTCTTTATTTTGCAGCCGGAATAGAGTTTGATGGAGAAGTGGAAACTGACACAGAGAGTGAAGGTAATGTAGAGACGAACAAATGTGGTCTTGTTTGAAATACAAGAGGTGATACCTTTTCTTTTTCTCTCTGACTTATGACTTGCTCTACAGCACGAACTCTTTCATGAGCTACTTGCAAGCAAGCAGATTTTTCCCTTGAGGTTTGACTTATAACAGTGATATGTAAACCACCATTCTTAAGCAGTCTGTTCTCTTTTATCCATGTTCCCAGAGTCAGAGGCTGTCAGAGCCCACTCCCCTTGGAAGTCAGCCCCTAGTAAATCAGGCACTGCAGTAAAGCACCACCCTGAGCAGGACTGGTGCTGCTTTGCACTATACTGAAGTCCTGCTTGCCTTCTCTGTAATGCTTGCTTAGACCATAAAACACTGGGATATTCATTAATGACAGCCACAAGAAGATAACAATGAAAATGGATTGAAGTGAGACTTAGGACTGTGAGGGAATTCAGGAAAAGCCCGTGACAGGACTAAAAACACCTTTAACTCTGCATGGGTAGTGTATCTCAAGTAAGAGAGCTAAGAGGTAAGATCATAACAGCACTGGATAGGTGATACAAATGTAGCTGTTACTGCAAAAACAGTTCATAACTGTGCCTGTATTACTCACAGAATATGAAAAAGTAAACAGCAAACTACTGGGACTTAATTTTTTTTTTAAAATCACATCCACCTTTTCCATATAGGCAAAAGAGGCGGTAAGATATAGGTAACAAATTAATGCTTCATATTTAACCTAATACTCGATAGGTTGAAAATTTTAAAAAACCCTAGATCATTGGCTGTCCAAAATGAGCATTTTCCCAAAGAAAGCAGGTGGTCCTTTGATCTAGATGATTGACCAAAATTCCATTTAGATGGACCATTACATAGTAACTGAAATCTGCATAATTGCTCCTGAGGAATTAGTTGGAAGCTCCTTCTCATTCCCAGTGTCAAATGCGACAACCACTGCCTACGAATTTTTTACCACTAAAATCCAGAAACTATTTGCTTGTCATTAATTTCTAGCTTTTCACCAAACCAAAAATGCCCATACTAATATTCTTTTTTGCTTCTATTTTTCTCACCCTTTAGGCTCCTCATTTTACACTCTGGACCCCATTCCTTCACAATTTCCTTCTTCCATTACATCTCCAACTCTTTACTTTCATCAGCCAAAAATTTTGGAAAATAAGAAGCCAGAATACTCTGGAAAACCTTACTATTGATTTTAATTGGCTTGGTAGTGAAAGAGACGGAGAGACTTGAAGGCTTTTGACATTTTTTTTCCCCCTTTCCATAAAATTCTGCAATTAAATCATGCTCCACTTCAATTCTTTAAGCTGGAAGCATTTCTGACTGCTGGAAAGAGGAGGTTTTTAGTTTTCAATGGCAGTAAGAATGAAATGTGCTTCAGAGTACATTTCATACATGGTCTTTTTCTTCTCTGAATGTAAACCATCCCATATAAAAGAAAACTCAGAGAAAGAAAACCGGATACTGCCTGTGCTGTGCCTTTTCTCTCTATAAATAGAAGAACTCCATTCCCAGCCTTGAAAAGTAAACATCTTTCAAGGACATCACATCAAGAAGCAAACTACACATTGTGTAACAGACTGCAATTTCTGTTTCCTTTGTTCTGGTGTGTTTACAGGTCAGGGAGATATCTGTCTGTGCTGTTTGATGGATGGGCTTTTGCATTTGTAACTGATTTCCAATTTTCTTATGGTCACATATAAGACACTGATATGCTAAATCGTGCTGTCTTAAAATGGAGTTGCACAACCAAAGAGTTCCACCTGGTTCTTGGACAGGGCATAACACAAAGCCCAACAAGATCAACAGGCACCTGCTCTTTGAATTTGCCAGGGTTTGCATCAGGTGTCCTAGCTGTCCATGTTCTTCTGATGAATCTTTATTCTGGCAGCATGGATTTCCCAGTATAATTGTTTTTTATCACTTGCAGAAGATGAAGTAAAGGACAAGAAAACTAACAAACAGCCCCTCAGGGAAACTGGCAGAGCAAGCAGACTTCAAAGCAAAAAGCAAGAGAAAGACAAAGAAGTAAAAGAAGACAAAGAAGAAGATGAGAGCAAAGAGGAAGACAATGGCAGCCAACAAAACAGAGCTTCTAGGAGAAAAAATTACCAAAGGAAAAGTGGAGATGGAAAAAAGGCGAGAGAGGAAAGAAGCCAGAAGAAAAACAGAGGCAAAATGGCTCCTAACAAAGATCAAAAGGAATCAGAAAACAAAGAAAAGAAAGCAACCAAGAGCAGGAAGGAGGGGGAGAATAAACAGAAGAAAGACAGGAAAAACAGGTAATTAAAAAAATCCTTGACTACGGTGCCTTGTTCAGACTGGCAGCAATATTGACATGCCAGTGGCATATGGATCAGAATGGCAAAACCAATAGACTGCAAATAAATTCCTGCTCTCCTAAAAGAAGCACAGTGGAAAACAGTGTAAAATTCCACAAAATCAAACTTTTTCTAAGTCATTATCATTTCTCAGCCAGGATCAGGTCTATGCATGTAGTGGAGTCTAAGTGCCTACAGCCAGGGGTAGAAAAGCACCCCTGAAGAAGGTACCTTGATAAATTTGGGTGTGGAGACTTTTCTTTTGGTTGGTCTATGGAAACTTTCTAGTTAAAATGGATCCCTTGTGTTTTCAAGTCTCTTCCTCTTCTTGCTAGTCCCAACCTTCGATTTCTCCCCATATCTCCCATTTTATTATAAAGGCATGAAAACCATTTTTCTGGAGCCAGCTGTAGCTCTGTAGCTGTAGGTAATGTTCTATAGCTGAAATATGGCCCAAAGCATGACAATGAGTGAATTCTAGTGGGGCACAAATGCCTCCTCGTTATCCTGGCTGGAAACAGCTCTGCTCTGAGTGTGATGGGCAGGGGCATCGCACTGAGCCAGGGGATGTTTGGGCACTGTGCCCACACTGGAGTGGAATACCCAGGGCCAGCAGCAGTCTGCCTCCCCCAAACAAGACCTTCCCTCTAACTCCTGTGAGTTTTTCTGTGTCCTTGATTTTGTGTGTCTTCCAGTATTTCTTCTGCTTCCTCCAACTCATCTGATGAGGAGTCACTGTCAGAGGAAGAGCTCGCAATGCTGAAGGAGCAGGTGGAGCAAAAGAAAAAACTGATTTCCACCATGAGGAACAAGCCCTGGAGGATGGTGAAGAAGCTCTCAGTGCTCAGGTACCCATCAAAATGGGAATCTCCACTCCTGGGGTCTCTGCTGACTGTTGTCAGATGCACTTTGTCTTTCCTTGAAATTACATATTTGCTGCTGCTGTAATACCGCAGTGTCAGAAAAAGTGACCAGCAGAACCTGGCCAGCCAGTCTGGGTTGAAATGATCAGAGTTAAAATGTGCAATCTGATTTTCAGCCTCTGTAACCAAAGAACAGACAAAGTGCAAATCTGTTCAACTGATACCCATGGCCAGGACATTCTACCCTCGTATTTAAAACCAAATGACTCACTACAGTAAGTCTACTTGTTAAAGCAAACTCCATACCCTGGCTTGCTTATTCATGTCTTTTGTTAGACAGAAATCAGAGCAGCACAGAGCCGTGTTACTGCACAGTCCTGAGACAGGGCTTCTTGGAAAAAATGCTGTGTTCTTTTCAGAGGCTTATGGAGCAAAGATAAACCTGCCACATAGCCCCTGGTGAAGGTGGGAACAAGTCAGGCAGCAGCAGAGACCCCTTAGTGCTGGGCAGTGGGGGACAATGGGGCAGAGCAGACCCAGACTTGGGAAATCAAAGCCCACGGGTTGACAGGGAATGGCTCATAACAAACCATTGCCCTGTCAGGGCAATGGTTCAACTCTCAGCTCTACTGCTTAAGGAACCTCTGAAAACCCTTTCTATCAGGAGAGATGTCAAAATAGCATTGCAAAGCACACATACATTTATTTTTTAACTAAAATTGCATCTATGTTAAACCATGACACAGCCCGACAGGGAGTGGTGGTGCCCCTGGTCCATGTTTGCTGAGAGGTTGCTCAGAGCTGCAGGGACTGTGCTGTGAAAGCTGACAGTCACCATGTGTCTCTACTTGTCTCTTTTACACCCTGAAGGCCAAGACATGTTCTATCTTCCAATAAAATCAGGAATTGTGAACTCTGCAAAATACTTCTGAAAATCTGGGTAAAGGTCTGTAACAGGGCAACTGTGTTAAAGTAGCTTTTCCACCTCACAGCTGTGCTATGAGCCTGAGCTCATAACAAGTAAATTCTTATGGCCCTAAAATTCCAAATTCTGTAAGAAAAGAAAAAAAAGAGCAAAGCAGAGTTATTTCTGATGCATTTTCTCCCCATAGTGTAGGATCCTGACTACAATTGTACTTGGGATCATGTTTGACAATATACCTCCATACTTTCATCTTATTTCTGAGTTATAGCAATCATCACTGCCTACTAATGAACCTAAACAAAACTGTTGCATTGCTTATGCAGGGGTCTCCAGAAAGACTATCAGTACACTGTACATTCATTAGGTATTTTTGGTTGCATAAACTCAGCCCTAAGAGAAGAAATTATTATCCTCAAAGAGGGATGTAAAACACAAAGAGAGCAAAACAATATGTTCAAGACTTGGAAATCTCACTTTAGGTTTGCAAATGAAGTCACAGGTGATTTTCCCAAGGTCACAGGCTGACCTAGCCAACTATTTATACCAAGGGGAAGTCCATCTTTCCCATAGGCTTAGGATGGCAAAAAACCTCCCAGCTCCTGAAATTTAATCTCTTCTCATTAGCAACACCAATATACAATATAATTTTATTCACAAGCTCAGCATACTCAGCATAACAGCATCTACCTAGACTATTTTCTCTGTATTTCCTTTAGATATCCTAGTGTAAAACTAATTTCATTTTGCAGCTTGATTTTACTCCTGACTAGAGTACTCATTCCTCTGTCACTGAGATGATCCCCTTGGGCTGTTTGCACATCTCTGATATTTATCCTGGGAGGTGTTCATAAAAGGAAACTCTGCATCCTCCTGGAGTTTATTTCACTAGGCAATGTTATTTTCTTCTTGACCAATGCATCAGGAGACAGAAATTATAACAGGCATGCAGGCTGAGAGAGCTCTGCAGTGAGAGAAATGGGCAGGCTTTTAGTTTGCACTCAGGGAGAAGTGTGGAGCAAGATTTGGGGCACTAACAATACTTAAAGCTAATATGAAACATCTCTACATGAATGTGAGTGCTTTAGGGACCTGATATCTAGTCCTGGGTGGGTGTCTGATCTCTACACGACAGCAACTGACCAGCAGAGAGCAGGTGGGGAGACACACCAAGTCCCCACCTTCCTACCAGCACAGTTGCTCATCCCACTGGTGCAGGCAGGGGTGAAAAGCTAAAGACCCCTTTGCTGTTTTAATAACCTGCTTGTTTATTTTCCAATTAGGGAGGCACAAGATTTTGTAGAAAAGTTCGAAGGAGCTCTGGGAAAAGGAAAGGGCAAAAAGTTGTATGCATATAAGATGATGATGGCGAAGGTAAGTGCTACAGTGATGTCAGGGAAAGGCTTGGATACTCAGTTATGTACTCAGCACATTTTTAGGTGTATTGACCTCTCTTTGGTGAAAGAGGCACAAGGAAATCCGAATAAAACTTCCTGCCCACATTAAAAAAAAATACTAGCAGGCTTCAAATCTCTGACTATTGCAGAAAGAACAGGGGGAAATTTTTCCCAACCTGAACCTCATTGTGATGTTTCCTGAAGCAAGGGAGGGTTTACAGGAGCAGGGAAAACCACGGTTTTCTGGCTGCAATCTCCAAAACCTTGATAGGTGAGAAAAGATATCCCTAAAGGGGAAAGACGCTCTGCCAAACTCTTGCACTGCCTCTAGTCCTGTAAAACTTCATCTTCTCCAGTGATGAGGAGATAACAGGGAGAACGATGGCAGTGTTTTGAGACTGAAGTCGGTAGCCAAGTTGCATGTTGTCATGGAGATTATATTGAGAAGTGCAAAACAGAGCCAGACTTGAGATAACGAAATCGATGGGAGTTTAGCTGCTGACCTGGTGAGGAAAGATTCAAGCTGAGTGTTTTATCAAACTAAATGTTGTTTTAAATAGAGTTTGTTCTGAACCAATTATTTCAATACAGAGCCAGGTCTGAATTTTCTACCCCTATATAATCTGATCAATCCGTAGCATAACTGTTGTTTTCCAAAAGCCTGGAAAGGTTAAAACTCTTAAAACTCAAATCATAAATGTCGACACTTGGGAGTGGGGGGGATTTTTGGTTGTAGAGAGTTTCTAAAATAGTCCAAAAGATACGATCCAGACCAGAGTTCCTGCTTTGGACTTTACACCTACACCTAACCATGCTACCAAAATGATATAAGAAAGCCCTGCTTCGGAGCAGACCCCTCTTCACACCTCTCTTCTCACTGCAATGTTGTCTTGTTTCAGAAATGGGTGAAATTTAAGAGAGACTTTGAAAATTTTAAAACACAGTGCATACCCTGGGAGATGAAGATAAAGGAAGTGGAGAGTAAGTTGAAGTTTCTGTGTGGTGGCAGTGGGACATTTTCTAAGATAGCCTTGTCTTCATACAAACAATATTCCAGCTTCCTGGTCCACATTCTCCACTCATCCTGGGCATCAGTGCCAAACAAGGAGCACACACCCCTGGCAGCTCCAGGTGTTGCTCCCTCCAGCAGTTGTAGGGACTGTTGGGAGGCTCATGGGAAACAGACCATGAGTGTTGGGGAGACCTGAGGGTAAAGGGCTGCTGAGGACAGTTTAACCCTACTAAACTTCTAACCATGAAATGTCTTCTGCTCTAAGGTCACTTTGGCTCCTCTGTTGCTTCCTACTTCATATTTCTGCGGTGGATGTATGGAGTAAATCTTGTCCTTTTTGGGTTAATATTTGGACTGGTTATAATTCCAGAGGTAAGTGCTTAATTCTCCTTTCAGTAATATCTTGCCCTTTGCTTGACACAAACATGACATTGACAGCACAAATGCCTTATAACAGGCATTGCTTTAGGAGAATGAAATGCCTGAGGGCAATTATTTACAAAGACTCACTGACACACAGGAGTAGAAGTCAGATTTATATCAGGAGACATAAAATGCTATCAAAGATCCTGTCTATCCAGCAGCTGAAACAGGGGCTTAACTATCTATCTAGTTCAAGGCTAGTTTTACATTTTGACTAAAGTGAGGAACACGACATTCCTATCCCAGGCACAAAATCCAGTCTGCAAGAGCCACAAGGAATGGATCATGCTCTGAAAATAATAAAATACCCTCACTTTTGGGCCATCTGAGGGGCATGGCGACGGGGCAGCGGCCATGGCACAGCCCTTCAGGAAACAGACAATTTCCCAGCACTTTGCCAACTAACACTTGCTTGGGAAATAACCCTTTTTTGTACTTCCAATTCATGTGATTCACAAGCAATTGTTTTATTTTTAGTTTTTCTATTTCTCACTCTTCTTGGAGAATGAAAAGGATCTCATAGCCAACTTTATGTGATCGTTTATTGAAGAATTTTTTAATGTAGCCATTACAGCTCTGGCTAAATTACTGAGTGCAGTATTTAAAGGCTGTGCAATCCACAGACAGTGGCATCTGTTCCGTTCAACGCAGAATTTTATGGAGCAAAAATGCACAGCAGAATGTCTCCTGAGGACTGTGCTTTTGTTCTCCTGAATGTGCTTGCTCACACTATCGAAAGGGAAAGCTCAGTTTCCTCCCAGGACGAGGAGACATAACCATTAGTACTGAACAATACAAATGTGTTTGGTTAGGAACCATGCATATGGCAGGAGCTTTTGTTTCTGAAACACTGTTACTCACTGCCTACTGAGCTGTTACGATACAGAGAGTTGCTGGGCAATAAACATTTAATCATAAACTATTTTGAGTGTAATTAGATAGCCCTAAAAAATAAATGATAGATGATATGCTGGGACCCTTCTAGGCTATGAATGCTAATGAGATATTTTGGTAGAGGCACCAGTCAGCTTGTAAGTATAGTAATTCTCCATAGCCCTTGGCATTCTCTGTCTGTACTTCTACTTCTGCTCCAGCTGCAAGACCTGCTTTGGATGGTGCCATCAGGACAGGCTGTGCCATGAAAACTATTCTTTGCATCTTTTTGTTGTACATTTTTTTTTCCCAAACCTAATTGCCTTTGCCTCACCTTGAGAACATCTTTTGATTCAGGACTGAAAAATACAAATTATATTGCAAGCTTGACCCAGTGCTCTCGACTTCTCTCAGAGGAGGAGCTCTGCATAAATAGATGAAGCTAATCCCTTTACTGCATTAGGCCCATGAAGTTCAAGCAAAGAACTCCTTGCTAAACTAAGGACATTTCAACTGCAGCTGTTCATTGAAGGATACAGTTTCTCCAAAAATTGTTTCCTGTGCAGTGGATGTGGCTAGGGAAAGGGAAGTCCTCTGGTTACTTGTCTGAAATTAATACTAAATATTAACAATAAATTTAATACTGCACATTAATAAATATACTTAGTACTAAGTATTAATATATAAAATTAATACTAAACAATTGTAAATTAAATTAATGCTAAGTGTTTTTTTAAAACTGCTGCTCTAGCATTAAAAATAAAATATATATCAAAATCAACAGAAAAGGAAAACCAACCAAAAGCAAACCAAAACAGACTCATTAAGAAAAAAAACCTATTAAAAACTCTTTGGTGTTTTATAATATACATGCATCACTGTTATTAATTCTCTCCAGGTCCTGATGGGAATGCCATATGGCAGTTTGCCAAGGAAAACTGTACCCCGGGCTGAACAAGCAACAGCTATGGATTTTTCAGTTCTTTGGGATTTTGAGGTAAGCACACGAGTGTTAATCATAAAAGATCAGTTGAATGCCTCCTAAAAACCCTCAGAAGTTAGTGGTGCTAGAAGGATGAATTTCCTCCAAGATAAACCAGTGGAGCACCTATTTCTTCCAGAAGAAGTCTGGAAAGCCTTCTGTTGCAACAAAATCTTTGTGAATGCTGGGATTTCTGGCCAAAACAGCATGTCCGCATGCAGACACCTGCATATGGATTTGAACCACTTACATATACAAATGTGCTGCTTGGCATACATCACGTGTGTGTGTAGACATAAAAGCCATTTTGCTTCCAACTGGAAAGACAGCAAGCACCCAGGTGAAAGGCTGGAGCTGCTCCAAACCAGGCAGCCAGACTGAGTATTCAAGCTGCAGACCCCCTTCACAAGCAGGGAACACCTTGCCAGACCACTGAAAGTGATTGGGAAGGGGATTACTCCCCATGTCCCTGCCCTCCCTGTTCCTCTGAAATACTTACATGAGACTGAAGCGGGAGCCAAAGTTTAGGACTTGCACCCAAAGGAAAATCCTAAGTTTCCAGCCACCTCTGGGTGCTTGCCTGCAATACTAATCCACCTTCCACCCCAGCTACTTTGAAGATTTAAGCCAAAAGGATTAAGTGTTTTTAGGTGACAGCCCAAGAAAAGGTATATGTGCAGGGAGTGAAGACTTTCAGATGTAACCAGTGCCTTGGGATCTGACTTTCAAAGTAGTTACTTCTGGAAATATTTTTTAATGCTTATCAGCACTGGCCCACATGTTACAAGCATGGGACCTCATGCTACAGTCCTTCTGTAAGGACTTTTTAGCTGATTTACTGAGCTAAAAAAAAAAAATAATAAAAAAAAAAGCAAGCTACTTTTTTGTAAAACAGATTATTTAAACTAATTTTATTAATAAGGCTTCAAATACTGGTGTCCAGGAACCCGCCAGGGCCAGGCCTTCATTTACCCCCCATAGTCTGCTGAGGATCTTTTCAACTTTTCCTCTCCCAGCGCTTTCCCCCACTGCCAGAATCCACAATTCAGAGGTGAATTAGCAACATTTTTAATAGCAGTGTAAGGAATGAAAATCTCATTTGAGCAGTGCACTGTAAAAATACAAGTTGTAGCATTTAAACTCATTAAGCCAGAAGGGAAAAAAAAGAAAAATAAAACTCCAAAGCAAACAAAAAAATCTGAAGGAGTGTTGATTAAATGCAGCTGCTGATTTTCTCTGGTAGACCATAAGTATTGGACCTATAAGTAAGGAAACTTGTCTCTGGATGAGGCTGTATGCTTCCAGGAAAGGCTTACTCCCATGACTTGCCAGTCTCCTGCCTCTGGCTTGGTACACACTTCTACATTCCCCTGTTGTCACCGAGGTGTTGGTTGTCTGAACCCCTCTGCTGTACAGGTCCCCATGCATTACCCATTCCCTTCCCAGCTGACATCAGGGAGCGATCATTCAGGCTCAAGAAGCATCTCCAGCTCTAGGGCAAGATTGTACACCAACATCCTCTGCAGCCAGATGTCAAATGAAGCCCTGTGCAGAGGTTTGCCCTTTGAAAATGAATAGGCTTATGCCAGCATGCTCCACAGGAGAGGTGCAGGGGAGAAATATATATCAGAGTAGGCATAAATGAAGAGTCAATACCATTACCCTGAAAAAAACCCTTCAGGAGAGAGAAGCTGGGGAAATGTATGCTTTGGGAGGAAGGAGGTCACATCACAGATTTCTAGAGGAGTAGAAAGGAATAAATCTCACTTGGACACCAGACACCATGTCTCGCAAATGGAGTTTAAAGAACATACTGGATGATGTGAGCAGAGAAAATAATTTTTCAGTCCCTGGCATCTGATGAATCAAGAAGACAAAGATTAGGAATTACAACCCGAGAAACAAACTTCACAAGCGCCTTCCAGGGACATTATCTTTTACAAGGCTTTCTTCCACCACACCTCCCCAGCAGACATTGTGTGTAACAGGCTACAAGCCCCAAGTAGCCGTGCTGTGGTGTGCCAGCCACAGGCTTGCTGGTAGAAACACACACAGAGTCCTGGACCTGTGGCACAGCGCTTTGTGCAGGGCAAAAATGCAGCTTCTGTGGCACCTAGGGGTACCAAAGATTTTTATTAGGTTAGTAATAAAAAGCCTAGAGTTTTGGGGGACATTAGTTTAATTGATCAAGTGAAGGTGGTCAAAGAAGAAGAAAGGCCCAGAAAGGTCATGGGAGCTCCGTACTTGGAGATTTTCAAAGCTCAGCTGGACATAGCCCCAAGCCACAATTCCTTTTGCAAGTGGCTCTGCTTTGAGTGGGGGGCTTGGCTAGACAGCCTCCAGAAGCCCCTTTACATGTAAACCTTTCAATGTCTCTAGACAAAATCCATTACACAGGCTCTGATACAAGCTTCGAGGTATGTCTTTCCAAAGGCTTGATCAGAGCAGAGCTTGCTCAACTATCATGGCCAGACTAGGCACACTTAACTTAGGAACTGAAAGACAAGGGGCAAAAAAAATAGAGAAGTACAATGTGCAGTGATACGCATTAACTTGGATGAGATATGACAGAAAAACAGGGAGAGATTGCTAATGCAGATTAGGTGATCTGCACGCTCGTTGAATGCCTAACAGACTGCACAGCAAAAAATAGATCTGCTTGAGACAACATGGTTGATATTGTGTCTGAGCTCTGCTTTCCACAGGAAAGTAATGCTTTGATTTCACTCTTTAGTTATATTTGCTCTGCAGGTGGCAACCAGTAAAAGGAACTAAATATGCAAGGCACTGAGCATCAGCTGCCTCCTACCTGAAAGGAAAAGTTTCATATCATGGTAGGAAGGCCCTTTGCTACAACTTTTCTACAAGATCTGAGTGTTTGATTATTGGCTTAGAGAAGCAGGTGGGCTACAACCACAAAGAGCAATAAGGATGTTTTTCTGGGAGGCATGAAAGAGTGATGAATCAAAACGACATTTTAGTTGTAAGCCGCTATCCTCTGACATGTTCTCCCTCATCTTACCTCTCTTAGGAAGATAAACTCTTAAGAATATGGCTTTCAAAGGTGCCAGGGCAGCAAACAGAACAAGACCCTAAAAACTTTTCCAAATTGATTTTCTTTGTTTTAAATCTTCAGTTTTCTCTAGAAACCCCTTTCCTGCAGAAGAAAAGCTGCACAGCTTACACAGGATTGCTTTTGCTTTACCTCCAGGGCTACATCAAATACTCAGCGCTCTTTTATGGCTACTACAACAACCAGAGGACAATTGGCTGGTTGAAATACAGGCTGCCAATGGCATATTTCATGGTTGGGATCAGCGTGTTTGGCTACAGCCTGATGGTTGTTATAAGATCGTAAGTGCAGCTGACACTACGCCCCCTGCAAAATCCACCCAGATGTGTCTCACAGCTGGGTTCCCCTCCATGGGCACCCAGACTTGGTCTAGCCTTGGCTGGTTGGAGGGGGAATATGGGGAAAGGGGGGTGTGTGCCTGCTGTTTTCATGCACTTGGCCTCCGCATCCCCCACCCTGGCTCTGATGGGCGGGGGGGCCCTGGGCACTCCCCTGCCTCGTCTGTGCAGTCAGGTGCGCTATTTTGAACCCTTCCTACTCCAGCCATCTTCTTCCTTCTCCTCCTCTCCAGATCTCTTTAACCCTTCCTCCAACATTACTACAGGGCCATCAAACAGGTAGATTTTGTACATGAAGGAGGATTTTACTTACAGTACGTTGCAAAGGTTCCTTTTTCATGCTTTCATTGCAAAACAAACATTCCTGAAAGACAACATGGGTTCCACAGACAGTCCAAGGGTTGCACAAAAGAACCAAATGCTACACGACTGTATTTGTTGAGTCCCTGAACAAGTCAGTGGAGTTTAAAAGTGGCCACAATTTCTGTGTCCCTTGTGCACTGTCCCCAAACACCAGTGAGGCTCCCACAGCATCCTCAGGGCACTGAGGATGCAACCAAAGCACTTGTCAGTGCTGTAATGGTCTCTGCGAAGTTTAAAATAAAAAAATAAATGCCTTTATCTCTGCCTGAAGGTCAAGCCATGAAAAGGTCTTCCTTTTCTTGGAAGAAAGGATAAGCCCATGGATTTGTATTCCTTGCTGAAACAGGCCATATTGCCGTGCAGCAGAAAGAGTTTCTTGAGCCTTTGGCTGGAGTGGGACATGGGGATTTGCTGTACATTTGCCATGAAATTGTAGCATCTGTTGTCTTGCCTTCCTTGAGGGACTAGTGCTAGGAACTCAGGGGGGACTTACAGAAGGATTTCAGGGATCAAATAATAGAGAGGAAACAGCAGAAGCCATATCTGCTCCTATGCTGATTAACAAGAATAATCCTTTTTCTCTCCCTGCATGACTTGCTGCAAGCTCTTTGGCTCCAGCATTGTGCAGCAAGTGAAGTCTCACTAAAACTTTGTGCTGCAGTGGGTGTACTGGACAGGACATGGGGGTTTTGACTAAATTTAACTAACTAAAGGTAGCCATAACCATATACTGCAGCCTAGGACCCAGAAGCACCGTAAATAGACTTTCTTCAGGCACCAGCTGGACATAGCAATCCTTAACCTCCTTAATCGCCTCTGCTGTTTTTTCTCTGTATCACTATTTTTAATAGAAGAACTGCATAGTCCTGACAGTTGACAGTTCAGTCCTCCTTAGACTTGAAGTCCAATGGCACATTTTAGTCATTCCCAAACCCCAAGAATGGTTGCCCCACTCCATCTTACCCAAGCTTTGCAAAGCTGAAGGGGACATGGTGGCTCTGTGGAGCACTGTCTGACCTTGTCACTGCACACATCCTTACGCAGGATGGCACGCAATGCCAACGAAAGCACAGCAGATGGGGATGACGACAACTTCATTTTCAGCTGGAAAATGTTCACCAGCTGGGACTACCTCATTGGCAACCCAGAGACAGCAGACAACAAGTTTGCATCCATCACCACCAGCTTCAAGGTAAATCTAACTGTCCTCTGCCTGCTCCTGGAGACACTCCCAGCATCTACCAATGGCAGAGATTTAAGGGGAAATCTGGATACCTACTCAGCATTTCTCCATATGAACAGGGCATGGTGCTGATCTATGGCAGCTCCAGATTCCATGACCCTCTTCCCCTAATTCCCTTCTTTGGACTTTTAAAATAATTTGTATTAATTTGGAGTGCAGTTCCCCTGGGATATGTCAGGCTCTTTGCCATTTGATACCTTTCAGTCAAACCAGGATGCCTCTATGAAGCTTAGTTTGAATTTAACCAAAACTACCAAGTTGGATATAGCCAGAATACCAAAAGATTGCATTTCATAGGGTGAAAAACCTTGTGATGTTGCCTTATGCTTGGTGCTGCAAGATATCCATTCCAATTTCTTGAGCATCCCTGTTTTTTTCTTTAGGAGTCTATTGTAGATGAGCAAGAGAGCAACAAGGATGAGAATATCCACCTGAGGAGGTTCCTGCGGGTTTTGGCCAATGTCCTCATCATATGCTGCTTGTGTGGGAGTGGCTACCTCATTTATTTTGTGGTGAAACGCTCTCAGACATTTTCCAAAATGCAAAACATTGGGTGGTATGAAAGAAATGAGGTAAGGAAACTTTGCTTCCAGTCTTCTGCTGGTATAATTTGCTTTGGACATCAGAAAATTAATTGCCACAGGTTGAGGACAGCATCCAAGGCAGGGGGATTCCCTACCAGGGTCCACAAGTCCCCTTCTGTACCTTTGCACTTGCTGTAGCTGCAATGCACGTTGATCTCACTGAAAGTTCCTAGGGCAAATTAACAACTCCTGCAGAGAAGGGAAAATACTCTTATAATAAATCACTAGAAAAGTCAATGACTTTTCAGCACTTTCAGCACCAATCGCCATCTTAAGAATCAAGTTGTACTATAACACTTACAAACTCTGTTGTACTAGAAAGCTCTCTGGGTATTATAAATGTCCATAATCAGACATTACTCTAAAATCAAATCTTTGTCATACACCTTGAATAATGGGAATAAAATTTCAGAACCTGCAAAAAAATTTCAATTGTCAAAGTTCTCCTGTGTCCGATTTTGGAATGAGAAATTCAAATCTTTAAGCTCTCCATATACAGCAAAAAATATTTCAACCTATGGAAAGTTTAATTTCAATGTCTACTGCATTGTCATGTATTTATATATTAAAGCCAAATTAAATTCAAAGCCATGCATTTTCAAAATTCCTTCAGAAAACTTTAGAAAGATAGCAGTTAATTACAAAACGCTTTGATTTATCACAATAGATTTTTCCCAAATAAAATATTCTTATTAGAAAAAAGTTTAATGTCTGATGTCACCCTTTCATGGTGATAATGTGAGCTCTGAATAAATATAGTGCTGGGTACTGTTACTTCTCCTGGAAAGAAAAGCACAGAGAGGAGTCAGAGACTGCCTTCACCTGTACAGATACAGGCCATGGGCCTGTAGGGCTATGAAAAAATTTGAAGCCTGTAAGTCATGCCTGAGCTAACCTTAACTGGCCAATGACCTCATTGACCATAGTACAACCTAGTATCTGACATGATAAAGAGGAACAAAGACACCACTGGGACATATTTTCTTGAGCTGCAAAACTGAGATCCTGACGTGCTTCTGTTCAAGTCTGTAAATGCCTTCTGCAAAAGCAAAGGTGCTGAACGTGGAAAATAAACATTAACATTGGCTAATTATTTTATGCACACAAGCCAAGTCTTGCGCTTCCTCTGAAACTAAAATAAGAACCTTGAAGCTGATGCAAGCAGTACTGCAAGGTACTTGAGGAACCTAAATATTCATGAGTCTGGACTGACAGGAAGCAAATTCTTTGGAGCTCATCCCTTTGAGATAAGAGCAAAAGTGCTCCTGCAAGAGCAAGTTGTGCAACCTGGCCCGGAAGTCTGACGCTGTGCTGCCTGCACACCAAGCAAAGTCAGAAGCTGAGTTTGATTTGACTCCCTCCCCTTTATAAAACCTTCAGAAATATCCAACCAGTTGCCGACAGCTCCCGCTCTGCTCACACTAAGATAGTCACTGTTGTTACTACTAGCAGTTATCTCGTTTTCCTCATGTGGCAGGTTGAAATTGTGATGTCCTTGCTGGGCATGTTTTGCCCTCCGCTGTTTGAAACCATCGCTGCACTAGAAAATTACCATCCCCGCATTGGGCTGAAGTGGCAGCTGGGGCGGATCTTTGCGCTCTTCCTGGGCAACCTCTACACATTCCTGTTGGCCTTGATGGATGATGTCAACGAAAAAGTAAGAGCTGACCCAAAAAGCCGCGGTCAAATAGCATTTCCCAGAGTTGAAGGTGAACACACCCTCTCCCCGCAGCCAGCAGGGACAATTACCCCTTCTGCAGCAGGTGCTTGCTCTGTCCCCAGTCCTCTTGAGCAGTGCCCCAGGGAGACTCACAGCCCTGAAAAGAGCATAGTTATTGTCTTGCTATAACCATAGTATGTTAGGGTAATTCTATTTTTTCTCCATCTGACACTGTTTGCAATTTCTATTACTGCAGACCCTGAGGATACAGTTTATAATCCTCTTCCCCTGCCTTCCCTTTTTAACATTATCCTGGTAGTGTGTTGTGGGCAGATAACTGCAGGAAAGGATAAACGTCTAACTTATCCACAGATAAAATTACTCTGTTTTAAACTGAGAAGAATTAGAGGAATCGAGGCGGTTTGCTCTGCCCTGAAAAATTATGAATAATGTGAAGGAGGAGGACTGGGTGAAGGTTATGTCTGCATACAGGAATCTTGAATGAGGTCTGACACCTCCATGTGCAGAGAGCACATTGCTTGTTCCCCAAAAAGTCGGGGAGCCTTGACATGCCCTCAGCTGCTACTCCCCTGCTCCTGGCAAAATAGGAGTTTCTGTGCTATTGCCAGCACTGTAACTCTGTCATGGACAGATGTTTATACAAGGGATGGTAACTGGTAAGGAGGAGGGAGGAATTCAATGCCTTGGATTTCTTCAAAAACCTCCATGTTTTCTATTTTCTGATGGTTTTGTCTTGGGGGGTGGGGGGGTGCGGGTGGGTCTCTTCATTGCAGCTGGCAGAAGAGGATGTGGTAAAAAACATCACCCACTGGACGCTACTTGGTCACCATAACTTGTCTGCAGGGAATGACAGCACTGTGACCCCACCTCCCCTTGACCCTGCAGATGTGCCCAGGGGACCCTGCTGGGAGACAACTGTTGGCATCGTAAGAAATTCATTATGTAGCGAATCTCTGTGTTTGTTTGGGATGGTCCATTTTTGTTCTTCTCATTGATGTCTTTAACATTTCCAGGCTCAAAGTTTTCTTCACAAACAGCAGCTCTTTCCACCACTCTCATACAGCATCACCAAAGCAATACAAGCCCTTGGCCATGGTTCTCAAGCCATGGTGGTGAAATCCTCAGCTGGAAGCAACCAGGGCATGCACAGCTCTGAGGCACTGGCTGTGAAGAGCACAAAAGGCCAGACAGTCTGCAGCCATGCCTGCACCATATTCTTGTTCACATCATGACTGTGCCTTTGGAGCAAACCTCTCCATTTATTGTTGCACTTGTTCCAGAGAGGCTTTGGTGCAGGCATAAAACCCAACCAGAGAACACGCCTCAAGGGAACTCCTGACATGTCCCAGTCCATAATGCAGCGTGAGACCATGGGATGAAAGCAGAATTAGGCAAAAGTAACCCCCTTGAAAGGCAGGCAGGGTGGCCTTCCAGTCAGAGTTTCACCACACAAATCCACCCTGCAACATTTACCTTGCACCAAGAAGATCTGCAGCCAGACTATGCACAACTTAAAAAGTAAAAGCGGTTGCTTACTGGCTGACAGAGTTAGTTAGGGCTTGCAAAGCTACAAGGCTATGCATTCCTGTCCACACACAAGACATCTTCAAAAGCCAAGTGGTTCTCAGTCATGTGGGAAAAGACCAGCCACTGTCACCCCTCAGAAGGAGTTGATCCCTGATGCAGCTGAGCTATCATGCAGCAGATCATTGTTTTTTCCCCCCTCATGCTTTAAAAACCTTTCTTGTAAGTGTCTTTCCTTTTGCATCCTTGGGCCACCAGTTATTTCCACCCTATGAGTCTTACTTCTGCCTGCAATTTTATCTTTCTTGTCTTCCTATCTCCTTTCTCTACACTTACACACAGCTCGTTTACAGCTTAACAATTTTCTTAGGAGTCCTCGTAAAAGTTACAGAGCTGAGCCATACCAGAGCTAGGCCCAATCAAAATGACTGAGGGCATATGTATATTTTACACCAGCACTACTTCAGCATTAGCATTCTGCTCCCACTTTCTGTGCTGCCACACCATGCAGTGCAGTCAATAATGCCAGCAGCAGCTATCAGGTCTAGCAGCTATAACAGAGCTCGTAGCTCCCAAGCACAGAGGTAAGGCTTAGGCACTGCACAGTGTTTGAAAACAGGCAGGGAGTTTGCTCAAGACATGCTTTTCTGAAGATTACTGTCATATAAAGACAAATGGCTAAATAAAAAATACAGTCCTGAATGCACTACTGAAATTACAGGAGTTAAATGTGGGGTTTTTTCCTTCTTTTAAATTGCAGGAGTTTGTGAGGCTCACTGTGTCTGATATCCTGGTGACCTACATAACCATTCTAGTGGGAGATTTCATCCGAGCTTGCTTTGTCAGATTTGTGAATTACTGTTGGTGCTGGGACCTAGAGGCTGGATTTGTAAGTATCTTATAGCCGAGTCAGTATCTCATAGCCAAGAAGATAAAATTAATTTAGGGACATTGGTCAAACACTACAAATGAATTTGAATGATTCCAGTGGTTGTCTGGTCTCGCCTGATAATATAATTGGTGTACATAGCCTATGTATAACTTTTCTGGGTCAATCAGCTCCATCTCAGCAAGAACTCCAGAAAAATGCAGTTCTCCTCCCCATGTGAGACCTTTAAAACATGAAGCTGGCTTAAAAAAGAAATAAACCGGATGTTCATTCAGTTGTTATAGCCCCAAAACCTTGGGCCTTTCTATATCCCTTTTCAAAGCCCCAGACCTTCCTGTTCATTGCCCACCCTACAGGCAGGAACTTGCTCTTCTCACAGCAGTGTCTTCTGATCACTGCTGGAAGCTGGAGTTTCTTCTCCTGCAGTAGAACAAGGAGCAGTTCCTTCCCCTCTCATGTGTGTGAAACACACAACATCACTGGGCTCTTTGGTATTCCTAAAGGCTCCATTACCAAAGCAGTCAGTACTGGAGCTGCACAAAACACAAAATAAAATAATGGAGGGATGGAGGGAAGTCCATTGATTCACATGAAGGGAAACAAAACCAGATGGATTCCGACTGAGATGAAAATACCTTGCAAGATTATGAGCATATCAGTGCACCCACTGCCTAGCTGTCATGTTGGGAGGGTTCCCAGGAGTGGTCTGGAGAAGAGCAAAAAGGAAGGATTTGGTAAAGGAAGAGCAGGCGAGGCATGACAGACACTTGGCTGCTTGTGGAGCTCTTTGTTTCTTCCGAGGGAGGCAGAGGACATTTCCCAGGGTGGCCTAGGGAGGTCCCCCCAGCAGCCAAGCAGCATGAAATTGCATCCACTGCTTGTGCAAAGATGGTTTGCTGACAGCCATCTAACCCAACCTAGCCAGGAACACCAGCACAATTTTGTATGTGTTTTTCTAATGCAGATAATGATTAAGATTCTTGTTTAACCCAGCCTTCTCACATAGGAATACTCAAGGCAGAAGACAGCAGACACTGATAGTTGTCTTTATTTTAATGTGAAAAAGAAGCCAATATTAACCTCTAGCTAAAGATTTAAAGTAGAAATGGACCAGAATCAAAAGAACAAAGAAAACAGTGCTTACACCCATCCCTTCCCAAAGCTGCAAGCAGTCAGCTAAGCCCCTTGAGTTTTCATCATAAAGCACAAACATCTTAAACTTCAACTTTATGAATTGCTGAGAGTATTAGGTAAATGCAAAAGGCATGAAAAACAGACATACCACATAAGATATTCCAAAGATATATGAGCATCACTTACCATTTCTTAGAAGTCTGTTTTCTGCATTGCAGTTTAAAAAAAAAAAAAAGGAAAAAGGTTTTTTTCAAGAAAGCATAACATGAAAATCTTCACACAAAGTTTCATCTGCCAAAAATTGCTTGAGTTTTGTGGACATAGAAGTAGATATACATAGAAGAAATAGCTTAATCATAGGCAAATTTAACAAAATAATAATTTATAAATCAACAAATACTGTCAGTAGATCAGATCAGCCTGTTCTGGACCTGCCACCATTAGCACCCACATCAGATAGCTAAAACACTGCTTTATATGGAGCAACACATCAGCTAGCACAGAGTAAAATGTCACCTAATACCCATCAGGCCATATATTCCCTAGTATTTCTCTCCCTTTGCCCTGTGTTTCTGTTCTTCAGCAGCTTGGACCCAGGGATACAGACATAATCCAGCATAGCATTTGCCTTCCAGCTCATAATTGTCACTGCTTCAGGATTCAATATTTTACAGGGTGGAACTGTAAGTCCATAGCCAGGCACCAGCTGGAGTTTAAACATAGTCCTGTGCCATGCTCACAGCTGGTGTCATATTAGCAGGGAGAAAGAAACACAGAGCAGCTCTAAGCACCCTGATATATCTTTCCAATTTTCAGGAAGCCAAGAGAGAAGCAGCAGCCCACAGCTCAGTAGCTCCAGCTCTGCTTTCCCCACACTGCTGCAGGTCATCCAAACAGTGTGCATGCAGCAGGAGCCCTCCCAGGAATCTCTGCTTGCCAGCTTTAGATAAGCATCATTCACCCAGCAGAAAACAATAGCAGGTACCTCTAGCAACAACACACTTTTCTTTCTTTCCCCATACAGCCATCCTATGCAGAGTTTGACATTAGCGGCAACGTTTTGGGTTTGGTTTTCAACCAGGGAATGATTTGGTAAGATATTTCCTTTTTTTTATTTTTCACATTATTTAGAAAACCTGTTAGTGGAGTTAGAAAGCTTCCAAGCCAACTAGATAGACCTTTGGTTTCTGTTTTTTTCTGACTGATTGGCTTTCTGTGCTTAATTATAAAAGTGGGTCTCTCTCCGCTGGTTACATTCACATAACATTTTCCAAGCCATCTCCAAGAAATTTTTGTCACAAACTGAAACATTTTCTTTGTGACCCCTGAGAAGTCTGAAGCCTTGCTGGTCCTCAGTGAGGGGGGACCATACCTTAACCTGTGGGTGCAGGTGGATTCTACTGTGGGAGCACAGGGGGAACACCTATCAGCCCGCTCAGCCTTCGTTTGTGAACAAACCTGCCAGCACACCAACACCTCCCTTTCTGTTCTTGAAAGGAGTAAACCTTCCAGTCTGTCAAAATACAGCACCTGTCCTTCTTTTTTCCTTTTCAGGATGGGATCCTTTTATGCACCAGGGCTCGTGGGTATAAACGTGCTGCGCTTATTAACCTCCATGTATTTTCAGTGCTGGGCTGTTATGAGTAGCAATGTCCCTCATGAAAGAGTCTTCAAAGCATCCAAGTCTAACAATTTTTACATGGGATTGGTGCTGCTGATCCTCTTCCTCAGCCTCCTGCCTGTGGCCTACACCATCATGTCCCTGCCTCCCTCCTTTGACTGTGGACCTTTCAGGTACTACCAAAACACCAAAAAGGAAATTTTTGTTCTCTGGTACATGAGAATAAAATTTTAATTTTGTTTTGAGAACAAAATTTTTCTGAAGTTAGAAGGACTGGACTCCAGCAGAGATAGTGAAGTGTTTAAATCCTTAGCAATGTGAGGCAAAGGGTCACGTCCAGCTATGGGGTGCAAACAGTCAGCTGTGAGCACCAAACCTGCTCCTGTCTGCTGCTCTCCTCTGCTACATGATTCCCAGTGTCTTCCCAACACACATGGATGAAAGCACCAGAGAACAGCAAGGATAGGACAGCAAGGTGCAGCCCGCAAGAAAAAAAAACAACCAAACAAAAAAAAACACCAACAACAAAAAACCCAACTGGAGGATCCTAAAGGCTTTTTGAAACATTGAGGAAACAAAATGAGTCCAAAGGATGTATTTTACATGTTGACTTTAATCGGCAAATAGCAGGAAATGGATAGGGGCGAACCTGTAAAATTGCTGCACCTATTTTTTTTTTTTGTGTGTTTGGGTTTTTTTAAATATTGTGGGGCTTTTTTTTTCTTTCTTTTAATTAGGACAGAACTGGCACTGCACAAAGCATCTAGTGGACTGGATTAACATGCCAATAAAGTCTAATTTGATTGAATAATGCCACTTCCTGGGCCTGCTGAATCTGACTCAGCAAGGAACCAGCTTGGAACAAATTGTTCTTGTAGATGCACTGTTTTAGGTTATCTGCTTGCTGACGGAGAATGACATCAGAAAGCTAAAAGACTTGGGGGAAAGGCAAGAGACCAAATACCTCAGTTCTATAGCAGGACAGGTGTCAACGGGTAATGTCAGAAGATCTGACAAGTGACTTGTTGCACGCACACTATCATTTGGAGATGACTAATCTGCAATGTGAAAGAGCTATTTCAATTCCCAATCAACCCTTCAAAAGCCACTCAGCCTGATTCAGACCCTTGGCAGCTCAACTCTCAGCTCTCCTGAGCTCCTGGCAGTTGATGAGGTTGGGACAGTGTTTATACAAGTTTTCTTTATTGACTCTCATCATCAAGACAGAGAGTCCAGCACCCTCCTGACGGGAATCCTGCAAGCTCCCAGGAGGCACCAAGCCTAAAAGGGAGGAATAGCACTGATGCAGTTGAATTCCCAGACCCAGAGATGCTGGGGAGAGAAGAAGGTCAATTACATAATCCAGCCCTTTACAGATTTGTTCTTCTTTCATACAGAATACTCCCATCTGCTTTATCAATCCTGTTTGAAATTACTCTTTCACTGAGTCTCCTATTAAGAAATAATCACAGCTTGCTATTTTTGTCATTACTTAGCAGCTCTTCAAGTTGGCTCATTATTTCAGAAAGCTGGAATTTGCATATGGAAAGTCATCTCTACCATGAAAAGGCCATACTTAACAAGATATTAATCAGAAATATGTGGTCTGTAGGGTTTTATCTTTTTCAGAGGGGTAAATAGTCACGACTCATAAAGGAGTCAATCGTGGAATTAAATGTATTGACTTCAGGAGCAAGTTAGCCTAGCAAAGATTCTTTGCATAATCAATGAGGGGAGAGAGGAAGGGAATGAATGAACCAATAGATAATTTAAAATAAAGGCATTTTAAACTCCTTGGTGGCCAACAGCAAGCTGATGCTCATTAAGAGGTGAAACAAGCTGCTTAGCACTATGAGACTATGAACATTTTGTCTCTCCAGAAGATATCTACACTCCTTAACTGGCTGTCTGTCTTTCCAGTGGAAAGAAAAGGATGTATGATGTCATTCAAGAGACCATCGAGCTCGATTTTCCACTTTTTGTTGCCAAGATCTTCAGCTATGTGGCAAATCCAGGACTAATCATACCTGCAATTCTGCTCATGGTGTAAGTTTTCCTTGCAATATTACATGCCTGACTTGGGGGAGAAGGTTGGAAAAAAAAATTCTGGGATATTAGTCAGGTCTAAATACAGCTTCTGCTGAGATAACAACATGGATTAGAGCAGACACATGCTCCCTACACCCCCCCTTACCTTTGCCTAACCCAATTTCCTAAAATTTAATTACCTGACCCAATTAAACACAACTCTGTGGATGAAATACATTGCTGACAGAGGCCTTGTAGATATCAAAACTGTCACAGCTTCCATATGAAAAATTATCTGTAACCAGCAGGAAATAAATGGACAGTCTCAGCCTGGTGCCTTTTGGGGAAGCAATTTCTGTCACAGCTGGAGGCATTCAGAGCACAGCCAAGACAGGGCATTCAAAAATTACATGTTCCCAAATCATGAAGACTTGTGAGCTTTGTGTTTGGGGGGTTTTACTTTTTCATTTTCCAAATAATACATCTGGTATTTGTTTTAGTGCCATTTGATCATTTCAGCTTTGAAATCAGACTTAAATCCCCAGCACCTCCAGCAGTACTAGGATTAGTTCTCTTTTTTTTGAAAATATATTTTTGGCACTCTTCTTGCGGTTTTCCAAAGCACTCAAAATGAATAGGAGGGCTGTGGCCAGATTCTATAGGCAGCTCTGAGCACTTCAGATTAATCAATGGGAGATGGGGAGAGAGCTGGGGAGTCTGTTACATCCAGAGCTTCCTGTTCTGACTCTTTCTGGGGTATCCCCACACGATGGAGATGAGCCTCTGGGCTGATCCATCACAGCTGCCCTTGGGCACTGTGATGCTTCATCCTGCATAGCTACACTGAAGGTAATGCCATTAAATCATATCAAATAAAGTTCCATACGAAGTTACTGATACAAACAACTTGAGAAAAATCCTAATTAAACTGAAGATGACATGTCACCCCTCTACCTGCCTCAAACTACTTGCTCATTTTAACCTAAAAAAGATGATCAGGTACTGTAACCTGTGCAGGCAGATCCTACACCGCTACGAATCAGATCAGGTCTGTGCAGGAGACAAGAAGTCTCACACCATGTCCCTAGCATGACCAAGCATATAATTGAATTATAAACTCTGTTCCTGTGTGCTTCACAGTAGCACTGGCAGATGCTACTGCAAACACAAAATGAAGACTGCAGAACACCCTAAGTGGACCACCTTTACAAAGGGGCTGCAGGCCCTGAGCCCTAAGCCCGTCTGAAGCTTAGATGCAATCCTCAAAAAAGCTGATGGGAAAGAGTAATACCTTTGAAAATAATGTTGGTTTTTTTTCCAGTGACAAGCTCCTGCCTTTTCCTTCACTGATAGCTGGGGAAAGTAACAGCACAAATTCAGTTTATTTGTTGAAGAGACACCTTTTATCACACCTTTCCATCGCTGGTTCTTCCCACGCCACAGACTTACCATCAGTCCATCTCTCCTTGGGGCACAGTTTTGTCTCTGCCCTGATTCCCCTCTGAGAACTGAGAGATACCTTATGTCCATGTTACCTAAAACATGCTCACTTTCCACCCAGATACACTGCCTTTATGGTCTCTATGACTGCATACTTGTTATTTCCAGCTGTTCAGCTCCCAAGAGAAGCACAGCCCTAACGAAGTGGCTTCCCCCATGGTGCCTGCACCAGTCAGACCTACAGCCCCTTGGCAGTAGCCCTCACATGCTCTGAGAGCATTGGGTGTCTTGCTTGTTATCTACATACTCACCTTGCCTGTGATAATCCCAGACAAAATCACAGCAACCAAACAAGATTGTTTCTTAAGGCTTCGGCCCTTCTCACCTTTTCAGTCAAGTGCCCAGCTTCATGCCTTGTCTCTGAAAATCTTCAACTTCTGCTGTGGTGCTGACAGGCAGACAGGGTTAAGCTGGAGCTAGTCCTTATGATGAACCCCATCCAGTTTGCCAAGAGTTTAAAAACAGAGAAATGCAAAAGCTACATTTAGTCCTGATGAACAGAGAGCCAGAAGCTCTCAAAGCAGCAGGCAAGGCAACCTACAATCCAGCCTAACTAAAAATAGCCTCTACAAAGAGCAACAACAGGTGGATCATAGATGGATGGTCTGTTGATTTTGATTGCAGCCTCTCAAAAAATGTGTTTTCCACTTCTATGGACTAAATTAAGTAATTTTCTCTAGCCAAGACAACCCCTTCTATTTTATCCAGGTGCAATCCAAAACACATCTTCTATTTATTTTGGTTCTTAGCTCCTGGTTCCAAACAATGATGGGGTCCAGTGAGTGACATGGTGTCAAGCTTACTGTCCTGCTTTTAACTGTCCAAGGACAAGGGAAATAGGAAATACAGAGAAAGAAGAATGAAAGATATTGTGCCCATGGGCACATAACCTAATCCCACTCAGGCTGAGAGTAGGATTTCAAGCTGTGGCCTGCAGAGCTTCCTGGCAGAAGATAGAAGCATTTTACTGTATCAAGAAGGGGTGAAAATTAAAATTCCTATGCAGGCTAGAAAAGGACAGTGACCCACACCCTCCCCAGAATTGGGGAAGCAATACATCAGAGAAGAGGAGTGCGAGCGTCATGGTTTAAACCCACATGGAAATTAGGCACGACCCAGCTACTTGCTCAACTTCTTCTCTCTCTCCCCAGTCCTGGTGGAATGAGGAGGAGAATCAAAGAAAAAATTGGAGATTGAGATAAAAACAGTTTAATAATCAAAATCAAAGTAAAATATAGTAATAATGGTAAATGATAATAATAATAAAAAGGGCAAAACAAGTGAGACAAAATACAGCTGCTCACCACCCACTGACTGATGCCAGACCCCCCTTCCCAAAGCCAGATTGGCCCCTGTTAAAGGTAATTCCCCTGTTTATACACCAGGCATGATGCTATATGGTGTGGAGTATCCCTGTGATCAGTTCAAGTCACCTGTCCCACCCCCAGTTTCTTTCGTGTACTTCCTCACTGGCAGAGCTTGAGACAAAAACAAAGATCCTTGCTCAACTTAGGATAAACAAGAATTAGCAAAATGAAAACATCAATGTGTTATCAACACCATTCTTATTCACAGCCCTGATTACAAAGTAGTATTTTCTAGACAATGAGCTTGATAACATAGAAAAAATAAAAGCATCACACCTTTAAAGTAGAACAAAAAGAAAAAACAATTTCCGAGAGGATTTGCAGGACAGAGAACCCAGATTACCAAGACTGAGTTTTGGGTTAATATTAGGCAAAAGGAAGCAAATGTGTTCTCTCTAGACAGACCCCTGTAAAAAGCCTCAAGAAAGGCAATCCTAAGCACCACTTCCTGATCTTCCACCTGGAAACCCACATGCCAGTACATGGTGCCTTGCTGGGCTTAGGGTCAGGCACTCAGTTGATGAAATCCTTGAGTCCAGTTTCAGGTTGCTGAACCTGGGCTGGAGCGACACACACAGGTTATGAATGGTCAGAAAACAGTTTTTCTTTCTCTACCTTTTTTTCCCTTTTATAAGAGAATTTTCTACTTTGTTTTAAAAACGCCTAAACAACTATAGCAGTGAACTGAACAGCTGGTACTTTTCCTGGGAATGGCTTGGAGTCACTGAGCAGACGATCGTTATAATTTAGAAAGATAAAGGCACTCCACAAAAGCAGGAGGAGACACTTTTTTACTACCAAAATATTACTGGCTGTTGAGTGTCAGAGGTGGTGAGACAGACCCAGATGCTTGGGCATGTTTTAAAGCACAGCCTCCCTATGTGCCAGAGGCTGGCAGCCAGCATGCCCTCTCCCATCCCCATCTACCTTTCTGTTCCCTCCAGCTTGGCTCAGTTTTCCCCTGGCTTTGGTGTGCCCTTTCTGGAGAAGACAGGATCAAACAAAAGCCCGTGGTTCTGCTCCAACCTGGCTTCTGCTTGCCCTCAGCTCCTGTCTCTGCTTGCTCACAAGGGCTCCATGCAGGGATGCAGGATGCAGCTGGTCCTGGAAAAGGGGGAAGGAGGACTGTTCCTTGAGCACTGCTCTACAGGAGAGGCATCAAGGCCCTATTCTACCACTATTTCCCCAGTTTCCCAGTTTTTCCTGTGTTACCTGGTGGCAGTTCCATCTCAAGGCTGGTGCCTGGTTTCCCCAAGGTTGGTACAAAGGAAGTGGAGAGAGCCCATGGCCAGGCACGGTGGAGGCACGAGGGCAGGGTGGTCATTTTGGTCCTGTTTGAGCAGAACTGATCTTCAGATGGGCTCAGCCTGTCTCAGCTAACCATGCCACAGGCAGCCCAAATTTTTCCTAAACCCTGAGCTTCAAAAAGAACTTTGGAGACAGCTGGTGAGAAAATTATGAATTAGAAGGTAGGCAAAAAATTACATGTTCTCTCCTTGTGAAACTTTCTCTTTTGCCTGATCCTATTACTACAGCAGCATGTTTTCTTTTCTAGCCTCACCATCTATTACCTGAATGCTGTGTCTAAAGCGTATCAGCGTGCCAATGCAGAGCTGAAGAAGAAAATGCAAATGGTAGGTACTGATCTGTCAAAGCCACCTTTGAAATACCGTGCACTTCAATTTTGATGCATAACATATGCTTTTAAATCACTCTTCATTTCTGAACACACTGGTGACACAAGAAGGTGACATATTTTATGCCTGTTCAGTACCCTCTGATGGCATTTAATGTCTAGCTGCACAGAGAGGTCACATCCCTTAATAGCTTGCTATTTTGTTGAACTACAGTTGGTTTTCCCATAAACTGTGCTTTCCATGTACAAAAGTAAGTTACCACAAAGTTCAGGCAATGCTTTGGTGTCTGAGATATCCCAGGAACAATGACAAGCCCATGAAAACCACAGCCAGATTTTGTACAAGCTGAAGAGCAAAGAGCCATAATTAATAATATGGCAATAACATTTTTTGCCACTGATTCTACAAATGCCTTACAGAGGAGGCTGTTTCTTCTGTGCACTTGGGAAAAGCAAGACAAAGACAGATGCAAAGACTTGAACTAGCAGGGTAGGATTTGGAGCTCATGATATCCAGAACTGGGAGAGTAGAACAACATGTAGAAGACTATAATACAAGGATCCCTGAACTATTATGAACCGAGTCTGGCAGGAGAATACCTGCATAAGCAAGCCTCTGCTCAGAGAATGAGTCTCAATGAGAAACAAAGGTGTCCTGGTACCAGGGCTTATGCTGATCCGGCAACATCAGTTTCCTCCAGAGTTTTTTTGGTGGGTCTCCAGTCTGTTGTCTTTTATGACATAGATGTGCCCAAAATACCAAGTCTTGCATCAGGAGACGATGTGATGTTGTCAGAGGACAGGTATCAGCCATTTTACTGGCACAGGATCCAAGCCAAGGAAGCAGTGCCACATAAAGCAAAACATCACATAAAGCAGAGATTCCTGCAACGTTAAAAGTGAGGATGTGAGCACTGAGGAATGGGACTCCATAAATTATATTCAAATGCCCATATTCAGAATTAATCACTCAGCTTAAAGGAAGTGTCTTGGTGCAAAGGGCATCCTTGAGTACTGTAAGAGTTGAACATGTGCTACAGCATACTCAGATTTTGGGGCACTTGGTCTATTTCATGCTGCACAAAGTGGCTGGGATCAGGGTTAAAGGGACCACAAAGCAGAACTCAGCACTATCCAAAAGTACAGATTCCCTCTATCATCCAGAAGAAAATCTTTCGCAGCCCTACATGTATGTAGGTAAAGCCATAGACAGCCCTAGAGCCCATCCCTGTGCTGCTGTACCCTCTTCCTCTGGCATTTATCCCTGAAATCCTCTCTCACATTTAAAACTAACCAATATACCAGAGAGGGCAGATGGGTAGCTGCAGCAACACACAGACAGCCTGATAGACCTAAACCATGCCATCAGCAAGTGCTTTGCCCTAACAGGAGCAGAGCCACTGTTTTCCAGTCCTGCCTGGGATGTACTTTCTTTCCTGGAAATACTTGATCACCAGACCTACCATTCAGTACCTTGAATTTAGCAAAGAGATTCATTCATACCAACACTTAGCCAGGCAAACACAACACCAGGCCACCATTTCTCAGATTACATCTGCAGTTTTTAACTAAACCAAATGGTTTTTACTGATGCAGCAACGTGAAGAGGAGAAAAACAAGAGAAACAACAAAGCCACTACCAACCCTATGCTGCAAGATCTGGAGGATTTATTTACACCAAGTACAAAGACTGAAGGTCCCCCCAAACAAACAGAAGGTAAAAATCAAACAATCTCCTCATAGCACTTCTGAAAAGGCTTATTTAGCCACCCAAATGACTGATAGGATTGAGAAACTGGAGGGATACCCCTTAGCAAGGGATTGGATGAGTATAATTAGCACAGATTTTGTCCTTCTCATAGAAGTCCACCTGCCAACAGACACGCAGGAAGGGCACATTTTTAGACTGGATTATATCTCACACAGGCTTGTCACAGTGGGAATTGTAATCCAAAATCATGATTCATATCCCAGCTATTAACCATGCTGGTCATGAAACCAGCAATTTATTCTGGGAACAATGTTTAAACTCAGTGTTGTTTCAGGGCTGATGGGTTGACTCAGACTTTTTCTTCCTGAGTTGAGCTTTTCATTGGAGAATTCATCATGAATGAGGCAGAAACTTTTCACAGGATTGGTTTAAGTCTTAGGGTAAATAAATGCATGCTCTAAGCTCTGCTGTGAGGGTCCATGGCTGCGCAGAAAGAACCAAGAGGAGGCATTAGCACCAGGATCGGGTTATTTTCAAAGAAAATGGATCCTCCAGGCTCAGTCTCAACCAGCCACTTCCTGACTGCCAGAACATCTGGCTCTCATTTGTGAAAATCACTTGAAAGATTTTGATTTTATCCTGGTACAGGTAAGAAAAGCAGACTACTGCCACCATAACCCCCTTGAATTCAATGGGCTGAGACAAACTGGAAGGTTCAGAGCAACCCAACAGAGATCCCCTCCAAAGCAGACTCAAGGCATTCATTTAAATGGAAATAGTGCTGGCAGTGTTTTGAGTGCACTGAAAATAAAGACTAAAAGCAGGAATTACCCACAGCCACCCCATGCCTAGAAGTGTGCCAGCATGGCTGGTAGGATTATCATGTCTCATAAATACATCAGTAAGAACCTGAAAAGAGAGGTTGGGCAGCAGAGACATGTAGTGGCTGTGGAGAGGGGTGGTGAGGGGGGAACATTCTTATTCCTGGTTTCTTCACTCGGATGCTCAAACACAAATCCCCAGACACTCTGGTTACTGCACAGAGAAGAAACAGCAGCCACTGGGGAGAGCATGAAAGGCAGTGTTTGGTCCCAAGAAAATAACGTTCATATTTTTTGCTCTAGACAAGAAAACAGAGTCTCCAAATGGAGCCAGCCCTGTTGGGAAACCAGGCAGAGGAGAAGTCCTGGCTGGCAGCCCCATGGCCAGCGGGAGAGGAGCAGCATTCGCCCCACCACCACAAGTGTTTGTGACACAGCCATGGACACTGGGCATTCGGACACCCTACCCTGGCCAGCCCAGGCCATGGGGACACCCCCTGGGACCAGTCCCTGGGAGAGGGAGAGGGCAGCCATGCTACCCACGGGCTGCTCGATAACCTCAGCGAAGTTTCTCCTGTCTGACGTTAAAATAGAGGTGCTGCATGAACTGTTGTAGTTCTGGTAGGAAATGATTACTGCATGCTGGACATCCACTCATGGTGCTCTCTATCTATCCAACAAATCTCTAATATAGATTTGTTTAGACATCTGGTAGTACTTCCAAGTTGTAACCCGCAAAGGCTGTGCTGATTTTGAGCTCAAGGGAAACAGGAGGTGGTCAGAACAAAAATCAGCTGTGACATTGCTGAACTGCTTCACACAGGATGCAGCCCTTTGGCCACTAACAGCAGTGAACTTGCTCTGTGGAGAAAGTGCTTGCCAGTACTTTCAAAGGCTTCTTTAATGAATAAAAGTGGTGTGACTTTACCTGTTATTTAAACAGAGGTTTGTTGTGGGTTTTTTCTGTTGTTCCTCTGCCTGAAGAATTTAGTATTCTTATAAAATATTGAGTGTCCCTGCTCAGCCACGAGGCAGCTGCTACTAGCAGTAGAGGATTCCTACCAGAGGGGATTTTGTCAGCTGCATTTTGTCTCTTGTGATAGCTTTCTTACAGTCTACCTCCTCCAAACTTTCATCTTTTTGTTTCAATCTCACCGCCACTTTCTCTAGGTTCCCACTCCATTCCTCTTTTCACAGTCTGTTGACAGCAGCTTGCACCATTATTTCAGTCCCTGGGTATGATTCCTAGTCTAGCAACACCACCCAGCACAAATGAGAGACTAAAGTGCTTTGGCCTAGCTTCTGATTATAACCAGTTAGAAATTCCTGGTGCAATTTAAGAACAGTATCATTCAGATCTGCAGGACTTCCCAGGACTCTGTGACAGACCTTCTCTGGGTTGACCTGCTCTCTTACACCTATAGTTTCTTCCTGTTGTTGACATAGACCTGCCCTGGCCAGCTTAGATTTGGTGTTCACATGGGTGTTGTTCTTCATAAAAATGTCTATAAAAATAAAAATTCTTCAATAAAACAAAATCATAACCATAGATAGCAAGAGTTCTGCTAAAACTGGGATATTTGGATTTTAAAAAGGTCCTCACTTTGAATTTTTTTCTACTAAATTCCATAAATCTTGTGACATGCTATGTTCAAGACAGGAAACTCAATAACTTATTTCTCTTCTATGTCTTGACAGAGCACAGAGCATTTGACCTTCAGCCTGGGAATGCTCACCTTTCAGGAGCTAGGAAAAGGAGTCCAGTTAGGTCAGACATGAGGCAGACTGGGAAAAGGATTCAGGGCTAATACAACAAAAACTTTCAGACATCTGCTTCTTCACAGAAATGATGAGCTTAAATATTGTGCTGTGCTTTTATATTTATAGATGGAGACCTAGCTTGTTTGTTGATGTCTGTCCTTTGTAACAGAGACCAGAGCCGTAGAGAAGTACTTCCAGGAGATGCAAGCAAGAGACAAATAAAAAGAGACTTTGGAATTTCTTCAAAAATTAAATTATTGCATTTTGCTTTCAAAGACAGAAAAGTCAATGGATTGCTTCTAGAAATAAAGCAGCTCAAAGTCGGTTTGGCTGTTCCCAGGACACTGCTGTGGTCAGGGTTGGTCACTCTCCCAGGGAGCTTCCATGTGAGAAGCAGTTCATCAGATTTATTTCCTGGGCTTGGAAGGACTTTTCTCTGATCTGAGTCCCACAGATAAAGTCTTGTCTTGCCTCTTTACTGTGAGACTTGCTGACACAACACAGCTGTGGTGAGCTCTCTGCAGAGACACCCATTCACTGAACTGGAGCAAAGTCAGACAAGAGAAGGCCTTTTCCCGGAGACATCCTTCCTTGGAGGTGTCCATAGTGCTCAGAAGGTGCTGGGGGAAGGTGTTCCCAACCTGCTAACCCAGAAGGATATCACAGAAACAACACAGTGCCCCGATTTCAGCACAGCCTGTCTGCCCTGAAGACTCTGGTATCTTAGGGACATCAAGGAAGAGCACTCTCCTCCTCTTCACTCCTCAGCTCACACTGAAACACAGTTTGGAAAGGGAGAATGTGGCTTCAGATCTCACTCACCTCTGCTAGAAAACCAAAAGAGGCTGGAAGTGTGTGTGTGCATACATGTCTGCAAACATATAAAGGCAACAAGAAGCATTATGAAGAAGCCATAAAGAACTCCAGACAGGTTTTGAAAACCAGAGAAGCAGAGGCAGACTTAGACCAGATGAGTAGCTATTACAGGATTTGGATACTCTCTGAATCAGAGCAGCAATATCATGGAGCATTCCAAAACACCATGTTGTCTCTGGAGCACACAACTGCCCATTAGCTAATTCAAGGCTTGTTTATCTCTAATTATAATACATTAGGTTCACCCATTGATCAAGGTGTTTTGCAAGCTCAGAGACTCCAGGAGAAAAGGATTATATTATCAGCCAGACAATTCCTTCAGACCTGTGGCAGCTCTCTTCTCCAACTCCAATCCACAGTGGGGTCCTCTGTCAGAGCACAAGAGCTGTGAAAGATGTAAAAATGCCAACCCTCAGTCCTCATATTGACTGAAAAGATTTTTTGTCTCTTGAAATTTTGAGTCCATTTACCAGTTTGTCACATGTCACTGAAGGTTAAACTCCACAAACTCACTGGAATATTCAGTAGTGTTTGGTTTCATTCCCATTTTTCTATTGCTAGAAACAGGAAAAAGCCCTCGTCTGAGCATTGATTTCCAACTCCCTAACATTTGTTGAAAGACTGTATCCATCTCAGTCTTGTTCCAGGACTCAGTCTAACCTCAAGGGGAAAGGAAAGAAAAAAAAAAAAAAGGAAGAAAGCTCAGTGGTGAGTACTGGGAGGCTCCTAGTAACATCTCTCACAGCTCTCAGCTTGCATTCACAGATGCCTGGAAGAGCCCTCTGCATTGCAAATTTTTCACATTTTGTTCTGCCACTAGCTCAAATGCTGCAGCCAAGAGGTTTTGGTAAAAAACCAAGGAAATATCTAAGCTTAATTATTTTATTATTCTTCTCATCAGAGGTTTGTTTTCAAACAGGCAGCTCTCATGGGCATCACGTTTTAGTTTGCATGGCCCAGCAGAGCATCTGCACTGTGTGTTACTAATGAACAGGAACCGCAGCAAAATAAAAAAATTTAAAGGGCAGTTTTGCAAAACATGTGGCTATACATGAGCTGTGAAGGGGATAACAATGTGCACTCTTCTCTTTTAGAGCTGAAAACATAATTCAGACATTTCTATCGTAATGTGCTCAGCTGTATACAAGAGAAGATGCTTTCTGTACTCTCAATGAACAGAAAATAGTAGACACCATTAAACAGGTTTGCTCATAAACCCAGAAAAGAATACAAAGAATACACCGATTTTGTATTCGGTACCAAGGTACTTTGGCTTCTCCAAAGCAGAAAAATCAGCTTTTTGCTGCAGAAGGATGTACGTTCTTTTCAAAAGGGAACCTTGAAACACCTGAACTTGTATTTTAAGGTAGCTTATATGAAGCTTTCCAAGGAGAGAAAGGGAAACAAGCACTGGATGCCACCACTACTGACAGCATTCTTTTTCCTGATAACCTCATGTATTCTAAACAAGCAGTCAAGATCATCTTGAGCTTTCATCCTCTTCTCCTACAGCTAACCCTGCACTATGAAAAAGCCATTTATCACACAGTCTGAACCTCCACAGAAATAGAATTGTCACCTTGCTTGAAAATGTGAGCTGTAGAGGTCTTGTGTGTAATCCACCTCCATTCTTCTTTGGAATCTTTCTCTGCTCATGGAGAGAGAGGGTTTCCTCATACCAACTAACAAACCAGAGCTCTGGGGATGGATTTTTAGATTGTTCCAGGGTGCTGAGAAGGGTTTTCAGCTGCACATCTAAGCTAAAGAAACCTCTCACCTACAAAGAGGCTCCAGACACTAAAAGAGCCATTGTAGAGACAAGGGCCACAAGCTGCACTGGCACCAGCACCAGTTTCTCAGACATATCCTAAAAAACTTTCTCTGACAACTCCAGGCAAGAAAGACTACCAAAAATCACTTCCCAGAGAAAATTCCTGATGATGGAGACTGGGATTTTATTTGTTTATCCTGCCCCACAAGCTTGAGGAGCCCCACGAGCTCCAGGAGCTCTGCCAGTGCCACTCTGGGAACACCCACCTTCAAGGAACCGAGCAAAGGAGTCTGGTTTGGTCAGACACGAGGCAAATTCTAAAAAGATTCTGCTTTAAAGGTCTAACCCTAGAAAAACACTTGAGTATCTGTTTCCTCACAGGAATTAAGAGCTTAAATACTGTGTTGTGCTCATTTGTAGAGACCTAGTTGTTTTTTCTTGATATCTTTGGCTTATGAAAGAGACCAGAACCTTAAAAAATAACTCCAAGGAAATACAAACAAGAGACAGATAAAAAGAGACTTCAGAATTTCTTCAAAAATTAGGTGGTTGAGTTTTGCTTTCAAATACAGAAAAGTCAAGAGGCTATTCCTAGAAATAGCTGCACCACTCAAAGGAGGACATTCACAGACTGGCACTGGCAGAAGCCCAGCAAGGCAGGGCCCCTGCCAGTGTCAGGAGCACCAGAGCAGCTTCTATGCTGGTGAAGATGTACTAAGAATTAATGTAATGTCCTGTGGGCCCTTGCCTTGACCCCAGCAGACTGTGGGTACAGCAGGTCTCCCACCTTCCTGCACCCCAGCATGTTCAGACCCCTTTCTGAAACCACATATCAGTGCTTTTGCTGGCACCAAAGCAGGTCAGACAGGGACCTTTGAGCCTCACCCCACCACCTCTCTAAATCACATCCCTTCAAAGTAGAAATGTCCTGGTTAAAAAAAAAAAAATTGAGTTCTTGCCAAAAGACTTTAAATTAGTGATTCCCCCATTTTGATTCATGTTGCAGGCAATGTTATTGGCTCTCCAGCCTGACAGCCGTGGGGATTTTTTTGCTCTCTGTCATGATTTTCTTGCCATTTGCCTGAGCCCTGAGGCAGAAGCTTGTCCTTTGGGAGGTGGCAGCCCAGCTTCATCTGCAGCCAAGGCTTTATCACTCCCAAATGCTCAGATTCAGTTTTCCCCTGAGGAAAAAAGCGACTCTGAAACCCCAGGATTTCTGGCCATTTCTCACACAATGTAGTAATCAGTGCTGAATCAGAACTCAGGCTTGTGTTTTAAATGGACTACACCAACACAATGCTGTGCAGTGTTGAACTAATGCAGGGAGGCTTGGCTTTGCTCCAATCACAGGACCCAACTCCTTGGGGTCCCCTTCCATTCAGACATCTATAAACATCCAAACCCAGTTGTGAGCATTGTCTCTAAATCTTAAATTGGTACCACATGGTGCTACTCAGAGAATACCCACTTTCTCCATGACCCCAGCAAACAGAGGCCACCAATCTCTCATGTATCAGGAGACAGTCTGTGTATGCATGGATCCACAGAGGCACTGAGATCAAGATGCATGGATTTTTAAAATGTTTCAGAATTGATAATATTTTCTGCACCACTCCTCCATGATTGACAGCAAAACTAGAAAGCACTGAAGCACAGAGATTTCTCTGCAGCTGGTGCTCCAAGCACGCAGGTGGAGGGAGGAGAGCTGACAAGCACCCAGGGATGGATGGATAGACAGATGCCATTTCCCAGCAGGCAAAACCTTTATGTGAATCAGCATCAAACCTCCATGGAAAGACCCAATGGACAAAAGTCACTTGAAGGTGGCAGAGAAGCCAAGGGGAGCAGAGGGACAACTACTGAGACTCTTCTCCACCTCCTGGGGACCAGACCCAGGCAGGAAAGCAACAGTGGGACACAAGAATCCCCAGTGCTGATCTCAGCTGTGCTCATGCCCAAGGCAGCAAGGGTGGGATTTAGCATTCTTTAACCCAGCTCACAGAGCTGGGAAATCAGAAAGGTAAGGAATTCAACAGCCCTGCACCTGCCTCAGGGCCAGCATGGGGGTAAGGGCACACTGCCCCCCCACTGCTACACAAGGCAGTGAAAAAGCTTTGCTTTTGCAGGAAACAGCTGCAGGATATAAAAGCAGGAGAGCTTCTCCATTAGGAACCAAGCAATGCTTCCAGAAGCTTCCAGTGGCATCTCTCTCCTGGCAATGTGGGAGGGAGAAAAAATAACTTCAGCTCAGTTGAAAATAAAATGAAAACAACCATAGTGGCACAGCACTGTTACCTGGAGTGCTTGAGGATAGACAAACCATCACAGTGATCAAGTGTGTAGATCAGATTAGTAGGAGGTGGAACATTATTTTAATGGTGTTACTAACTCATTTTTCTAGGGAAGAGCAGCTGCAAAAACTTCCCAAGCAGCTGTGTCCTCCCCCTTCCTCCATTCTCCCTCCCTCAAAGCAAAGTTTTTTGGGGGAGTCAAGGCTTTTCCTACAAAAGCCTGCAGATCCAAACCTTCCTCTAATTAGGAAACATTTCACACATATGGGACTTCTGGGTTTTTTTGGATAGCAGCAGCAGCATCAGTAAATAATTCAGTGCCTTGGCAGATATGTAGGATCTTCAAAATATGAAGGCTATAATCAGATTTATTTTAATAAGGTACCTAGAGGGCTCAGGGCCAGGAAGAGAGGAAAAAGAAAACCCCCACCGTAATAAAAACCATGCCTTCTTCATTAGCTGGAGCACTTTGCTACAGCAGCTTGGACAGAGCAGCACAAACACTGCCTGAACACCAGCAGCGCTTCACTGCCACCACAGCAGCACCACTGCAGCTTGCAGGTCCCCCAGCTCCATCTGCAGCAGCTGCAGATGGAAACATCTCCAAGGCCAGGGCTGCAGGGCTTTTGCACTGGGTGCTGGCAAACTCAGCTTCTGCTCCCCAAGAAGCCCTGCAGTTTTTGGAGGATAAGGCTGCAGAAGCATTTTGATACTGCATTTGCACATATAACAAATGAGCCACTGGCAAGGTTTTCTTCACAAGCAGCTGCAGCTCTGCCTGTGGAAGCTGAAACTCTCCACAGCTTCTGCTCAACTTTCCACACATCTGTCACCATGCCCACATAGGATGGGGTTCTGCCACAGCAGCAGGGAGCCAACAGTGGGGAAACATCTGCCTCAGCACTGCCCTGAGCATTGACCTGTGGACAAAAGCAGCTCCCTTGTACAGAAGTGGTGGAAATTTGTTGTAACCCATCCCCAGGGAAAGCCCAGTGTCATGCCCATACCCTTTCAGCACTTTATGTCCTCCTCAGCACCTATGCCAGTAACATGGAGGGTATGTAGTTTTAAAGACCTTTATCTGGCTCTGAGGAGCTGAACTAGTCCTGCTGGAACAGGACAAGTCACCACCTGGGTTTGCAACACTATCATGGTGCCACTGAAGCCAAGTACTGGATTTAAACTGGTTATTCATCAAACAGCCAAAACCATCCCATTGTTGGGGATGAACCAGTGAACCAGACATACATTGCTCACAGTACTCCTCCAACCCAAAGTCCAGGAAGAAAAATAAATCTCCACCTAAAATAAAGGGTTTCCTTTTTCCTGCCACCACCAGACCTCAAATTCAGAGGAAAGAATATAGAAGGCAAGGCAGAGCCTCTGAAAGTAACATCTGTTTAAACTATTTGTGAGACTACTACTTCTACTACTGTTCCACCTGGCCTTCCAGGTGAGAAGGGAGCCTCTGGGCAGTTTTGGGGGCTCCACAACAGCCAGATGCATCCTAGAGAGCATCCCTTAAATCTCATCTAACCAGGAAGACGTGCCAAGGACACGTTTGCCACAGGGGTCCCTACAGTAGCAGCAACATTTTGCCTGAACAGCTACCACATCTGCTGAGCTTACCTCAGCCTAGGAGAGCAAGGAGGCAGCTGCTCTGTGCCTGATGCCCACTCTGCTCCCCTCTAGCTTACACTGCCCCACGGGAGGTATTCATCACTCGCCTCCGTATTTTGTGTTGCAATTATCTTAACAGCAGAAGAGCAGTGCCTACCAAATGGACACTAGAAAGGAAGGTCAATTCACTATTCTTGTAATGATAGAAGATTTAAAATAAAATTTAAAGAAATGCGGAAGCTTGACACCTTAAAAGAGCAAGCTCCATCCTTGAGATCCCAGGGAAGTAGAGACAGCACCAGCCACAAAAGAATGGCTTCACAGAGTACTCATCCCACCCTGGGCACCATGCAGAGTTGATAACTTGGCATATTTTAAATCACAAGTGTCAGATTTGACATTTTAATGAAGTTCCTTCTTCTATATTCGAAGTATGGTTTGAGAAATCCCAGTACTCATTTTGAAACAACAAACACAAACATTTAGCTTTCACAGAACAAAAATAAAATTTAAAATTAGCATGGGCAGCATAGGAGTCAAGGAGAAATCCAAGACAGGCTTAGGGAAAATAATTATTACTTAAAATTTATCTCAAAATTTTTCAAAGGGCTGAACCCTTGAAATTAGAAAAACTAGTTGCTAAACTTCTCAGCCCTCCTGAAAGAGCTGATGAATGACTGCCTGCTTACAGCACACAGACAAAGTGGGTTTGCCTCACAAAGCCAAGAAGAAAAGCCAACAGCACATTCACTCCTATCCCACACCAGTCCTTGTGAGAAAATGGTAGGACACACTTCAGCCCATGGTACCTGGAGCTCGTAAAACCTTACCCAGCTGGAAGCAGGAATGAGGCTTAAAGGAGGCTTCAGAAAAGATGCTGCAGAGAAGGAAGCGGTGGTGCCTTTTTTCTCTTTTTTCTTTTTTTTTTTTAGTCTTTCCTCTCAAATTAGTGTCTCTAACAGCAAAATAACAAGTGAGGGAAAATGGTTCACACACCTGATTCCCTCTCTGCATGTGCTGCTTAATTTTTTCATATATAAACAAAGCCAACAGGGGCAGTGAATTGTATACCTGGGAGTTTTGGGAGTTACTAGGGAGAAGATAAGCCATTCTAGAAAACGCTGGAAGCAATAAGCCAAACAGAAAAGAGAGTTAGAAAGTTTTCAACATGGAGTTTCTTCAACTAGGAGCACTCGCAGCCAGCGGCATCCCACACTTGCTACCTTAGGGAAATTAAAATCAAGATCAAGGTTTGCAGCTGAACATGAAGGCAACAAGTTAAACACTCAGACACTTATAGAAAAATAGTAGGGTTTTGGTCATTCGGGGTTTTTTTAGGTATCTTATGGCCCCGCTGAGACGGCATTATTCTGGTACAGGGAAGCCAAAAAGCCAGGTGAGGGGCAGCTTTGTACCTTCGCTCCCCGGGTGTCCGCTCTGTGCAGCCCTCCTGCCCCGCTGCCAGCGGCGGCCGAAACGCGGAGAAGCCAGGAACCACAGCCCCATCTACTGGGCACTGGGAAGCCATGCCCACACTCGTATTCCGCAGTTGGGCAAGGCTCCACCACTGTCCTCCTGCCACCCGCCAGGTGGGAGCGATGCTGCGGTATTAGCCTGCTCCCAGAAAGCTCCTTCTGTCACCATGCCGGTGTCTGAGTGGAAAAGGCTGGTAGGGTCGTCCTGACATCGGTCAGACCCAAAAGGCAAACATTTAGACCACCTCCTTCACTCTGAGCATCCCCTGGGCTCTCAGGAGGTAAGGTGGCAAACACTTTGGAACCAGTTCCTTGGGCAACGCTAACAAATTTAGCATTCCAGGTGAGAACCTGAGGTTCACAGCAGCTTTCCAGTTTGTACAGCTGCATCCTAACATTCCCAGCTGCGGCTCAGGAAGGAGCAGTGCCAGCACGCCCTGGTATTGCAAAAGCTTGCCAGAGTCTTTGGCAGAACTGTCCCCCATGGTGGAGCAGCTCTGAGTTTTGAACTGTGCCACACCTGTCATGCTGAGCTCCCTTCTCTGCAAAACCCTAAACCTGACCCCGACCCACATACACAGTGGGAGGGTGTATAGTCCCACTGAGCAGCCAAAATGTTGTTTCAGTCCTCAGCATCCAGCTCTGGCCATGCAATAGACCCTGTTCCCCCCTTCTGAACTGCTAAAACCCAAGCCCCATACTAAGGGTAGTGGGCACAGGCTGTCCTGTGCACTGCAGTACCCCTTGTCCTGCCCAAAAGTCACCAGCAAGGCTGTACCAAAATGAAGAGCGACCCGTGTGACTCAACCCCAGGAACGCTTCTGCATGTGGTGCAATGGCATTTAGCAAGAAGAGAAAGATTTTCTACCAAAGCAGGTTTCTCTGGCCTTCAAACCCAGGTTAGGGAGCCATAATTTCAAAGTATGCATCCTGCAACCCTTTAGAATTTATTTTCTTCATGATTGAACAGAACTAATAAAAGCAATTTTGTAGCCAGTGAAACAAACACTGACAAATATTTAGGACTCTGTCACATGAGAAGACATACCAGGTAAACTCAAGTCTTTATTAACACTTCATGAACAGAGGTTTAAGCAGCAGCCCAGAAACGACGTAAATGTCTTCTAGCTACAGAGATATCAAAAAGGTATCTTCATTACGTAGTTTCGGTCATCAGTGAATACTGAGTGTACAAACAAACAGTGTATGAATAAAAATTACATGCTTCCGAAGTTGGACAGCAGAAAAATGGCAGTGAGTATTCTTAAAATCACAAATATTAAAAAAACAAATAAAACCAGGTTCAGAAATCAGTACCCCATAAAACAAGAAATTGAGAAAATCAGCGTTGTGACATAGCAAGATTGCACCTATGCCCAAGGTGTTTATCAGTCTGCCTCTTTGCAAGGCTGATGACCAATCATGTTCTTCATTCCCAGTGCTGCACACAACTGTAACGCTGTTCTACCTTTGCCTGTCATACAGGCTCGATGCAGATCAGGTTTTCACCAACTCTGAGGCTTTGTGGTTTTCACAAGCTTTCAGCTGCAAGGGCTGGGAGCTCGTAGTGCTAAGCAGTAGCTAGAGGAGAGAAACTGCCTGAAATGCTGCCTGATGTCTCTTTGGAAATTGCAGGGCAGTGAGGATAAGCTCCAGCAACACCTTGGTCCTACAGCAATAATGATGCAAATCTGGAATGTTTTTCTTTTTTCTCCCTCTGCCAGGACACATATCCAAGATGCCATGTCTCATCTGTCCTAAGAAGATACAAGATACACAGCTTGGGCAGAGCTGCATTCATGACAATTGCAGATTTACTATGTGCTTTACTCCATGTAGAGTCTTACCAGCATCAAGATGCTAGTAATCCAAGACAAAAAAAATTATGTTACAAGATCCACTCCAACTGCATGCTCGCAGTTCTGGGTGGGGAGGAAGCCTACTAAGAGGAGCAGTGAGGTGAATTCATCACACACACCTCAGTTTCCTTTGCATGCTTACTTATACCAGTGCACTGATTTTAATAAACGGGCTCACAATATGAGTATATCATACTCCTAAAAGTCAGCATCAAACATCCTACAGCAATTTTCAGTTTCACAAAGCAAAACAGACTACAGATGAAAAGAGTGGAACATTTTTGGAGCCTGAATTTAAGCAGAGAGATATATCTCCTCAGCTGTGCATAAAACCCTTTGCTTCCTACAGAAGAAAAACCTTGGTGTCATCTGACAGTACGTAGACACTAAAAATATTGTGATTATTTGGGCAAAGTGACTGGAGAAGAAAAGGAACATCTGTGAATGGTGGCATATAAATTAGGGAGGGAACTGGAAAGCCTGTATGTATGAGACATTCCTGGATGACACAGTAGCATATTTGCAAGGACTGCAACAGCTCATTTGTCCAGAGGGGTTCTATGACGCTCAGCAATCCCGGCCAGATCCTTCTGGAAGAAGGCTACCCTAAGAAGCTCACCTAGCCTCATTCAACCCAGTTCCATCAACTCAAATCAAACACAAAGAGAAAGTCCCAGAGAAAGGCAACACTACCATGACCCTCAGTGGAAACTGCCACTGTAGAAAGACCTCTGCCTAAGCCATTTTGGGTCCAATCAGATCAATCCAGAAGAGTTACAAGTTCTTTGATGTTCTTTTTCAGCACCAACACTGCACTGCAAATAAAAACTTCAATAATGAACAAGCCAGTGTCTCAAGGATTTGCTCCTACCTCCTCTCCCTATTCCTCTACACTGCCTCAATAGATTACATCTGCCAGGTATCTGCCATAGGGGAAGCTCTGGCATAGGATCTTCTGCGACATTTCTGCTGCTTTCTCCACTCCTGTGCCAAGACTTTTCCTACCCTGTGCCTCTGACATGCTGAGGATCATAGCCTTCCTGCATTGAGTCCTCTGCTGTCACAACCAAGGCTGCCTCCTTTTCTAAAAGGCTGCTATTCAAGCCCTCTGCAGTGCTGCGGGTAAACAAGCTCTCCCACTCTACCCATTACCCCAACAAGGTGATTCTGAATCCACATGCAGAGATTCTGGCTGTGCAGATCCACCTGTCACTACCAGTCCTCGAGCCTAAGAATGACAATCAAAAAAAAAGTGTAAGTCAAAGTGATACTTTAGGAAACACTTAAATGAAAACAACCACATTCCAGTAACGCACCAGGAATATTTCAGAAGCAATTGCTCAGAACCAATTGATTTAAAACAGACCATCACCCACACAGGAGCTGTCTGATGACTTCTCCATACTCATCAGCAGGAACATATTCGCGTTAAAGAAGTTACACAACCGATAAAGAAAGGGGAAAATAGTGAAACAGCAACAGTAACAGCAGAGATTCAAAGTAAGGAGGGTAAGACTGTGCTCTGCGTTTGGAAATTTTTTATGTGGCAGATTAAAAACAAAGTCCAGGCCAACAAATCTTTTGGGGCAATCTCAGATCTGGGGAGCCAATCAGCAGGTGCTGTACAGGCTGTTCTTAATCCAGCTACAATGCCCATACATAGTCCCAAAATGACCAGGCTCTCAACATACCCTGACACACAAGTGGCAGACCTCAGGTGGCAGGAAGGAGCCTCTCCCTGCTGGGTTCTGGAAAGTGAAGTACTGGAGAATGTGCCAGAAGCACAGGACTCTTTCAGAACAAATGGTGAAGTGCTCATCTACCTCTTGGCTAAATGCCATCCATTATTAACAAAACCTTTAGTCATCTTGCATGTAATAGGTAAAGACAAGGGGAAGAAAGACCAAAGTCTCCTTTGGACAGATAGTGTGCAGCATTATGCATAACTTGCTTTAGGTTTTTTTACTGCTAATATGCACTAATACAGTAAAATTAAATGAGCACATGTACCAAGAGAAAACATTCTTTACAGGTTGACTGGCAGTGCTGAATGTACAAAAAGGAGCATCTCCAACCACACAAATACAGAAAAAAGGACCCAATCTGAACAATCTTCACCTACAACAAACAAAACCCCATTTCTCTTGGTGGAGGGTCTACCTCCCTTTATTGCTAATAATCACAGCAGTATAATCCTCAAGAACTAAAGCAGATGAACTAATACGGTGTTTTTTTCCTGAAGATTACAGCAGTGTTTTTGAGGAAGGAACCGGCAACACTGATGCTAAAGCTGGGATGCCATCAGAAGAGCAGCTCCCATTCAAGTGCTCTGCTCACCAGGCTGTACAGGCAGGCCACCTCCCACACCCGATCACGATCACCAGAACCCTCCTCACCCCGCAAACTTGTGAAACCCCGGGCAGAACAACAAAACCAGCCCATTTGGGCGGACCCAGACAGGCTGCTATAAAAAAAGAAAAACCAAAAGCAAACCGCTCCGCCCCAGTCACCACCTCCTCTCCTCTGAGCACATGAACGGCTGTCTCCTTACTGGGGCAGAGCGGGAACGTGAGACCAGCCCCAGACACTGAGAAAGACAGGAGGGGCAGCCCAGCAAGCTGCTGCAGGCAGGGACAGAGCCCCCAGCCCCATTTAACAGGGTGTAACAGACACACTGCTCTTGCCTGAGGACTGTGCCCTGTGCTACCCATGTGTCACCAGCCAACAACTTCACAAACACAGTACCAGCACAGCATGTACTAAACCAGCTTTTATTTCTTTCACAGTACAGCAGGGCTGAAGTTAAGACCATTCTGTGGCAGTGCCAACCCACTCAGTAGCCTGGGCCGTGGGAGCTGCTGACCAGTCCTCAGTGGCAGGCTGGGCACTCCAGTCCTCTGAAAGCACAAATACAACAACAACACTTAGTGCTCCCCAGCTCCTTCCACCCACAACCACGTCCCTTCCCACAGACACATCCCCAAACTGACCTGTGGGGAACTGCTGGATGGGCACAGATGGGACCTGCACTCCCTCAGACCAATCTGCAACCTCAGGCTGAGGAGGAGCAGTGAACTCAGGTGCTGGGGCTGTCCATTCAGTCTGGAATTCCTCCTTCGTGACTGCTTTCTCGGCAGCCGCCTGCTCCTCCTTTTCAATCTGCAACAGAAGAGTGGAGCCTGAGTCTCCCAGAACACAACCCTTACTTAACCCGTATCAGGCAACAGGCACCAACTGGCAATACAATTAACCAACCGCCACAGTAGAGTGTGAAGTGCTATCATTATATTGGCACAACCTGTCCTCAACAGCAGACACACAGGACCATGGGATAGGAGCACAAGCACAACATTCCAGAGAGACACACTCCCTTGCCATGAGGCTCCTACCTCCTCGGGATCCCTGTAGAAGTACAAGTCAGGCATGACTTCCCACGGGTGCTCACGGGAGATGGTGCCACGCATGCGCAGGACCTCCCGAGCCAGCATCCACCACATCAGGCCCACTGAATGGGCTCCCTGGAACAGAAGAAATTAGGTAAGAGTTGCTAAACCTTTTCAGAAGGAGCAGAAGACTTATTTATACCCCATCCAAGGCTCATGCCTGATGAAAGACATTACTTGCCAATGCCAGACTTATGTACTTGAACTTGAAAAAAGGGCAGCTTTTCAAGTTCCCAGTAACATTTTCAGGTCTCTGCAGAAATCATGATGCCATTACAACATGGCCTGAAGTAACTCGCCTGTTACAGTTTCATGCTGCTCACCACCTCCATGTGAATCTCATCCAAAAGACAGGGATGATGCTCACCACATATTTAAGAATGAAGGAATTGAAAACTTGACAAAATAAACAAAGCTTACACACATCCTCACAGGTGGCTTACACTAGTTTTGATGACTGACATCTAGATAGAGATCAAATATCTCATCTTCCTACATTTTACCTTTCAGGTGACTTCTGGCAATGTAATGTTTCAAAGCAGTTTCTCCATCAGTTCACTTTATCTTTCATTCATATTCATGATCTGTGGCAAGAATGACTATCAAACTCCACTCATTGGGCCACAAAGACCCTCATGGCGTCAGCGAAAAATCCTGCCAGGTTACTATAGCACACGACCTACACTTGAGAGTTCCTTGGCCAGAAACCAGCCTCAGCTCCAAGCTCCAACTGTGTGCAGTTTATTTTCTCCTCCCTACCCGCCTGCAAGAGACATTAATTAGCTCACCCCCTGAGATACATGTGAGACACAAGTCAATCCCCCCTTGCAGAAAGCATCCATCTCGAAAGCCCATGGCACACTCTGGAGGAAGCTGCCTGGAATGCCACAGGGAAGCGTTACCTTGTTATTGCAGGGAATGGCGATGTCCACGTAGCGCAGCGGGGAGTCGGTGTTGCACAGGGCAATGGTGGGGATGTTGACGTAGGATGCCTCTGTCAGTGGCTGGTGATCGGCCCGGGGGTCCGTAACCACCAGGAGCCGTGGCTCACGGAAAGCTGCTTGGATTTGGTTTGTGAAGGTGCCAGGGGTGAAACGCCCAGCAATAGGAGTAGCCCCAGTGGCAGCAGCAAACTTCAGAACTGCACGCTACAAAAGGGACACGGCAAAGGTGAAGCAGGAAAAGTGCATTTCAACCAAGCCAGCAAAGTGCATTTCAGCCAGGACACCCAGGCACTGTCAGAGAACGTGCATGAAATTTAACTGAACTATTTGTTTCCATTCCTGTGAAATCAGGGCTCACCACCTCAGGAGACAAAATAAAAATGTTACTGGAAAGAACTACACCATGAGTTTAAAAGACCATATCCATCAGCAAAGTAACAAGTCAGGAAACACAAAAAGCCTTCTCTTCCCCTCAAGTTACTGGCAAACTCTACTCCAAACTCTCATAATCAAATCACTGAAGGGGGAATTAAACAAAAAGCTTACAAAAAAAAGCAAAGCATATTTTCTTCCATTATTTCTACATATTTTCATTTCCCAGGTACTTCAATGAATTACACAAAAACCCAGTAAAATAAATACACAGAAATTGAAGCTGTACTCATTGAAACTGCAGTTGGCAGTTCTTCTGTCAATTGCAACAGCTTCTAACTTCTCAGACATATGGCAGGGCCTACTATCAAACTCCAGTCCTAGAGGGAGCCCCTCTCCTGGTGTTAGCGAAAACCCTGCCATCCTTTGCTGTTGCACACTTCCGACACTTGAGAGCTCACTGGCCAGAAACTGACCTCAGCATCAAGCTTTAACAGTGTGCACATCAAGCCCACGGCATACCAAGCTTTTCCTTCAGAAATCCACCCCTGAATCTCCCTAAACATTTGTGACCTAACCTGCAGGTACCTAAACAAACTAACCTCACAAACTCCAGTGACTAATTAAAGGTTATCACCTTCTACAACAGAATGCTTTTGATAAAAATTTAGAGTCAAAATTACACCTCTACTGGTTACTATACCTTGCTCATTAACAGAAATTTTCTTCTTTGGCAACTTTCATATCAGGGGCTTAGTGTCCCCAGAAAATCAGTGCCAATTACACGCAGTAGTTCTGGGAGGAAGGGGCCAGCAGGGGACTGACCATTAATATGATAGAAATCCAAGAGGAAGAAAGATATGGAAGAAAAACAAGTTATCAAATGCCCTGAAATGTGAAGAGGGTTTCAACTCATTGTTTTAAGCTGCCAAGTGCAACACAAAAACCATGTTTATACTTAAAACTGCTGTTATTGCCTATTATCACCGAGCTATCGCTGGCAGGCAATGATTCATGGCAAGGGAGTCCTCCTCCCAAGACTGCAGGCTTCCTGATGTCCATACCTGTCCAGTGTTCCTGGAAGAAATGACGCTCACATCAGCTGGGTTCTCAATGGCAACAATGGCACGAGCTGCCAGGAGCAGCTTTTCCCAGGTCCTTTTCAGATTGATGATGTAAATACCTGTTGGCAACAAAATGCTTTAGAGCAACCAGCAAATCAAGATCCTAAAACAGGACAGCACTCCTCTGCCATTAAACCTGTCACATAGCCATGGTTACTCCAAAATTCATAGAATCATCAAGGTTGGAAGAGACCTTCAAGATCATCCCATCCAACTGTTCACACAGCACTGCCACTGTAACCACTAAGCCATAACACCAAGCAACATATCCAGGCCCCCCCTTAAAGGCAACTGGGCAACCCATTCCACTGTCTCCCTTGTCTTAAGGCCATTTGCTTGGATCCTCTGACTCCTGTCAGACAGAAGAGGGTGGCCCCTCCTTTCAGGTAGTTGTAGAGAGCAGTGAGATCCCCCTGAGTGTGTTCTTCTCAAGACTAAACAAACACAGCTCCTCCAGTCATACCTCATGACATTTTCTAGACCTTTCAAAAGCTTTCCTTTGTTTGTGAGGACAGCTTTGCTGACCTTCTCTGTATATGCTCCAGCACCTCAATGTCCTTTATGAAATGACAACATTCTCGTGTCTTATTCTAGCTAGTGGAAAGTTGTTTCAAAGAAAATTCTCCCCTTGTGGTTTTAATGTCACACACTTCCAGCATGTACCATCAAAAACCTCGGCCTGGTGTGAGTTTTCATCTTTTAACAAAGGGCAGCTCAGACTGAAGACCAGTACAAGGAGAAATCACTACTGAGATACTAAAACGCTTTTGTTAGTATAGCCAAGAACGAGCAAAATTGCCCAAACCGGCTGGGACTGATTTACCAAATTCCAAGATCAATATAGTCAAGAACTAGTAGAATTGTTCCAAAATCAGTGCTTTATTTTACTTGAGCAAAGGTTATAGAGAAGCCATGCTAAAAAGATCAAGCACTAGCACCTTCCTGCTTCTCCCAGTTGTGCCCACAATATCCCAGCTGCCCAACCCGGACCACCCATCCCGTCTGTTTACCATCGCTCTTCCTTTTGTAGATGTACTGCTCCATCTGGAAGTCGAGGTTGGTACCTCCCAGATGGGTCCCGGCAGCGAGGAATTTGAGGACATCCTCCTCCTTCATCTGCAGGACATCAAGGCCTCCGGACATTGTGGGGTTTCCCTTTGGAAGCAACGACAGGGAACCTGCGGGCACAGGGACCCGGCTCAGCCCGGCGGGGACGCGCCACGAGGTCCAGCCACCCCGGCCGCCATCTTGGGCCGCCTCCCGCGCTACACTCCGCAGGCCTCGGCCTTCTCTGCGGCCTGGCCAGGCCCGGCCCGGCCGCCGGCATTGCGGCGGGATGCACAATGCCCCTCGGTGTTACCGCAGGGCGGGGAACGCGTCCCCCACCGCCCCCACGCTCCCCGCCCGGCGGTCCCGACTCACGCTGACAACGCCGTGTGGAGGCCCGGGCGGCGCGGAGCCGAAAGAAAGCCCGCCCCCGCCTGACGGTTATATATAGCCTCGTCAGCCAATGGGGCGCCTCGGGGGCGGGGCTCCGCGGCGTCGGGGGCGGGGCCGGGGCCGCGCTCCGGCGCCACTGCCCCGGGAATCCCCCCGGCCGGGCGCGACCCGCTCTTTCGGCCTGTTCGCGACGCTGGTTCTGAATGAACTTTGTAGGATTTGTGGGATTACGAATCCAGAGAAGAGAAAAGAAAGCTAGTGAGGGGTCTATGAGCAGTGTGAGTCCTATGAGGAGCGGCTGAGGGAGCTGGGGGTGTTTAGCCCGGAGAAAAGGAGGCTCAGGGCGGACCTTATCGCTCTCTACCACTCCCTGAAAAGGGGATGTAGCCAGGTGGGAGTCGGCATCTTCTCCCAGGGAACCAGCAAAGGACAAGAGGGCATCGCCTCAGCTTACGCCAGGGGAGGTTTAGGTTGAACATCAGGAGGAATTTCTTCCCGGAAGGGGTGATTAGACACTGGAATGGGCTGCCCAAGGAGATTGTGGAGTCACCGTCCCTGGAGGTATTAAAGGAAAGATTGGATGTGCCACTCAGTGCCATGGTCTGGTTGACACCGTGATATTCGGTCATGGCTTTGAGTCCATGATCTCAGGGGCCTTTCCCAGCCGAACTGATTCTGTGGCTCTCTCATTCTGGGGTTGCTTCAGAGCATCCTGTGGCTTGTGCTCCAATCAATATCAAGCCTGTTTTTGAGGTCCTGAAGTGAAAAGAAAACAAAGATTTATTTTAAACATTTTACTATTTCGTTTTCCTGCTGGAATATATGTTCTCAGGGTGCTGATGATTATTCGATTAATTATATCTAGCCTCCAAATTACCTGCTGTGGCGGGAAGCTTCTAAGGAGCTGTAGCATCTTCCCTGTACCCACGTTCCCCCTCCCTGCAGGGGCACTGTTCTGGCACCACGCAGGAGAGCTCGGGCAGCCACGGCTGTCCCTGTCCTTCGCAGAAACGACGGTAAAAACAGGTGGAATTGACACTGAACCTACACATCCTTGTTCTGCAGTAGACATTCTTGTGGTACTTATCCCTTTTTTATGTGTCTTGTTGGGTTTGGGTTTTTTTGTTGTTGTTTGCTTTTAAGAAACCACAGAAAGTGATGAGATTTAAGAATCTTCATTGTCTTTCTCATCTTCCTTGTCCTATTCTCAGACACAGGCCTGAGAAAGGAATTTCTTGGAAAAAAAGAAAAGTAGCAATACTTACTTTACTATGCTTGCTATCATCAAGATCTGGATACATTTCTGGACAGATTTCTGGACTGTCCGAACACTATTTCCAGTGCCTTCTGCAAGTGAAAATTCATCTTCACATCTTTCTGACAACAGTGCTCCTCTAGTTTTCTCCTACTTTAACCTCATATAACCACTTCAGTGTGACTGGGCCTGAGCTCTCCTGACAGCCCCTTTTCAATGTCTGAACCCTAAGTTACTCTGGGGGTGATTTGCTTAAGTAGCAGGTTACAACATCATCTCATGTATGTTTTTTGTCTCCTGGGAAATGGCTTCGTGCTTGTTAGATGGTGTTAATTAGCAAGATTACCAGATCAGCTTTACAATATTCTGTAAGAGAGTAATTCAAACATTTTCCACACGGTGGTGACAAAGTAGGTAAAATTAAGTTCAGCAATAGATTAGTGAACTCTCAGCAAGAGAGTGAATGATTATTGCCTGAGAGATTATAGACATCTGTGGCACTTCGGTAAGTGCACTGTGGACAGTGAGAGCTGATCTGATGGAGCTTTGTGCAGCCTAAGGAGACAGGAACAGTGTGAATATTAGCTTGGGAGGGAAGAGGAGAGATGGTGGGGATGTCACCATGGTGTGTGCACTGGATTTAGTCTGGAGAGATTTTCTGCACACAACTGAAACCCAACAGTATTAAAAGTGTATTTGAACATAATGATTGGAAATTAAGTAATGAATATTGAAGTAAATATGATGTTATCAAAAGAATGCCACTGGTAAGCATTATAGAATCCTCTGGCATCTCCAATACTTAATTTATTTCTTGTTGGTACACTTTGGGCCCTTTCTGGTAGACCATGAGGCCCACAGTCCATGAGAAGGCTTGGAAAATAAAGAAAATGATAAAGCTTGACAGTAAAGTATTTCTAGTTATTTCCTTAAGTAACCTAAAAGCTTGTCTTCATTTTTTATCTGTGTGCTGAGACAGTTTAAAACAGATTTGTTACTACTGGACATGTCCCTCAGGTGAAAGTATATCTGTCTCATCACATGTTTTTAGACAAGGTTTCCCCGGTCTAAAGTTCACACTGAACTCTGTCACACAATTACATGCAGAGCTGCTGGCAGGCCATGGGAATAGCCTTTCTCTGCAGCAAGCAAACCCAGGGAAAGGGGATTTGAGCCACGGGTCCTCCTGAAGTGCCAAGGAAGCTTGGAAGCATCACGGAGCTAACATCAGCTTTTGGGTGCTGCATTGAGGACCTCAAATGGGTGCCTGGGGTGGTCACAAAGCCCCAGAAAGAGCATCTCCCAGAAAGCCAGCTCAGGCTGCAGCAGAGAGCAGCAGCCCTTGCCAGAAGCCTCTGAGCAGGGGGCTGTACCAGGACCCCCAGTGCTGGGAGAGAGGGCTCCTCACAGGGCTGCAGAGGAGGCATTCTGTGCTGCCAGAACAGCTCCTGCAATGAAGGGGTTGGGTTGTGTGTCTGGGGAAGAGGCTCAGGCAGAAAGCTTTCAGGCAGTATCTTCCCCACCAAACATGACAATGGGTGTCACCCAAGAGATGGTGTGGCACCCCTGGAGAAGGCAAAGAACTGTGAAGATCAACCCACTTTCAGTGAAACTGCACTAATATTACTGTGCTTTCCTGTAAATTCCATTTTGGCTTGTGTTTCAATGGTTCTTTATTACTCCTTACATGCTTTGCGAAAACATACTTTGGCAAATCTCTTCCTTTCTTATTTCTAGCTCTACAAAGTTAGAATTGCCTAACACATGTTACAAAACTTACAGAGGTCTCATTTTAACCTCTTATTGGGATTTTGTCATTTTTACTAAAACTCCTTAATGCATTATGAGAAAAACTCCTAATGCATTTTACAGTGATAAAATCACAAATTAAGAAACTGCAATGTGGAAAAGCTTGCTATTTTGAAATAAGCACCAAAGCCAGAAGGGACAAGTATATTCGAGAAACCCACATGGAGTTTGCAAAAGTACACATATATGTGTCTGTGTGGGAGGAGGAATCTTTTCTGCTCAGTTCTGGTGTTAGCGCTTATGTGTGGCACAAAACTCATTAAAAATTAAAAAAGCAAGAAAAGCGTTTGCCCATTTTTAATGAGTAAGGGAGATCTGTATCAAAATGTTTTGTTACAACCACAGTGCCTTTAAATCTTGCCCACCTTCTACCACCCAGAAGGGTTAGGGAGCTTGTCTGCTATCTCTTCTCACAGCTGGGGCAGCTGTCAGCAGCATGGATAGCAACACCCACGACACGGGAGATGGTCCTTGTGTGCAGGAGCACGCACTAGCCCAGGCCTGACTTGCTATCAGAACCTGCACAAGCAATTCAGGTTCCGCTGGCACAAGGCTGCACCTCAGCACTGTCTGGCAGGTCTGTTGCACACAGATAACCCTCCATGAAAATTGTTCCATGGGAGAATGTATCATCTAAGCAAGAAAAGAGAAGAGGTTTGGATTCTTCACATCTGGAAGATGCACATCTCAGTATCAACGTTTTGCTTTGCACAACCTGCCTGTTACTGAATCCCAGGACCACACTGCGACAGCAAGAGATCCCAGCAATCCAGCATCCCCTTGCATTAAGCCTTGCAGGAGACAATTGTGTCCAAGGCACAATTTCTGATCCCCTGCTGAGATCTAACTGCCTAAGTAGCAAAAACCTGATCAGCAGGAGACGAAAAACAGTTTCTCCCCAGAGAGCTTAAACCCCCACTGTCCTCAAGACAGGTATTTCACCAGCTAGTACAGAAATTCAACAGCCATCTGTCTTTACACACAGCAGGCAGGCAGAGGAAGCTGTGTAAAACACAACATTCCCCACTGCTGTGTGTTTTTTCCATTTAAACAAAGTTGATTTAGGTTGTACTAGCACAACCTGTGCATATTATACACCACAGAAAAAGAGAGTATTCCTTGCCTTGTATGGGCTCTGAACACATGCAACAGTCCTGTCCTCTTGGGAAACTCCTTTTGCCTTCTTAAGCCTCTATTCCATTCAATCCCTTGTGCATTTAATCGGTTTGGAGCTTGTTTATTTGGGTTTTTTTAAAGAAACACTGAAGAGATTACATCTTCATTTTAGCAACCAGTTTTTAATAGAAACATATAATACACCTTTTCACATAAATATTTTATACAGACAAAGAAGCACTCACCATACTCAAACCTATGCAATGTTCCCAAGCTCCAGTTCTGTTTAAGACACTTAGAGAAAAAAAACCCCAAGCAAATCATCACACAGGAAGAGTGGAAACAAAGTTTCTAAAGCATGAATAATCAGACTATTTCTCTTGTGTCCTTACAACTCACTTAAACAGTGCCTGCCCCAACATGGCAGCCAGCTGTGCTCTTAGTCACAGCTGCAGGGGCAAGTAGAGACCATCACTAACACAGTATTGCCAGCAACAGAGGTCAGTCCAAGAGGGATCCAGCTGCAATCCTGAAGTGCACAGAAGGAGCACACCAGTGTCTCTGGAATCCAGGCTAAAATGGCTTGGAAATTATCTGACAAGACTGTTAGAGTTGAATTGCTGGCATGATGCAGGTAGGTGATTAAGCACCTCTGTCCAGATCTTTTATTTGATTTACTGTACCTTTAGGCTGTACAGTGACAATTTGTTGTTATGTAGAAGCATTAAACCTCATGGGGAAGACATCCAAACTTCAAATCCACACACTTGATTGTCTTGACTTGCTATAGCTATCAAGGAGTAACTTCAATAAATCACTTCAGAAACAGAATGTTTTTGAAGAGGGGAAAAGGGTGAAGGACAGTAAGGATCAGAGCTGAGAAACAGTCTTATGCCTGACCATGTAATAAAGCTTTCGGAACAGAGTGAAGCAGAACTTCAGGCTTTCCCTTCCCCCATATATGACACCGAAAAAAAAAAAAAAACGAAGAGAAACAAACAACAAGCTTGCATGACAGAATTCATTCTCCCCAACTCGCAGGTAGATAAGCTTTTGGATTTGCAGCACCAATGGTAGATGGAACACAGTGCTGTTTAGATTCTCTATTTCTTAAACTCCGAGGAGCCCAGGTGAATCAACAAGCCAAAACCCATAGTTTTTCACTTTACTCCAATAACAAAGAACCAAAGCAGAATGCAAAAACTTTCCCAAAGAAAGAGCTAACACTGCTTTAGGCCTGATTCCAGATTTATAACAAACAAACAAACAAACAAACAAACAACCCCACAGTAGACCTTAAAACATTAGCACATGGGAATAAATTCTTTAATTCTTTGTTACTTGACCAGGCAGGAGTACAGGGACACAAAAGCCACCAGTGTTTCTAAAATTCAGGTTTCTGATGAGGACCTTACTTAATTCCAGACTACCTTGCGTTCTTTGCTTGCCTGCCTCTTAAAAATTAGCTAAAGTTTCTGTCTGCCCAGGTTGCACATTGCTTTGCCATTGCTAAATCAGGAACAAAATATGTGTGAAGCACCTTGCAGATGACCCCACACACTGCCCTTGGCTACCATAGCCCAGGATGATCAACAGATCTAACTCACACGCCAGATTTATAAAGCCCCAAATAAATTCAGGCTCCCAGCGCAATGTTGGTTTGATCCCATACATAGGGGAATAAAGGACAAATGAGGTAACTCATCTAATTGTCACCTTATTCCACCAGGTCAGCACTCCTAGACTTGTTCTCCAGCTTTCTGTGTCAGTAGCGCGCAGGATAGCAAACAAGCAGGATGTGCAGTTACCATGGTTTCATGCACAAGTTCTGGTCACTAAGGGCAGAAGGAAGAGCAAAAGAAAAGAACAGGCGTTCACATTTAGGATTTAGCAAATAATGTGCCACATGCCTGATTTGATGCAGTGCTCTCTTGCTAACACGTAGACATGTGCACACAGAACCCTCCACCACCATTCTTGGAGACTATTGCACTGCAGAGCACCAGCCTCCCCTCACAGATGGGATGAATCTGAAAACAGGCAGCACTTTCCAACCTCCAGTCTGTCCTCTTACATTTCACTCATCAAGCCTTCTTGGAGTTTAAACCTGGTAAAGAATACCTTTAACAACCCACATCCCCTCTGCTCTTGTGCCCGGGAAGTTGCCTGGGCAGGCAGTGATTGTCCAAAATACACTCTAAAATTTATGAACAACAGGTAGGTAGCAGTGGTTGTTCATACAGCTACAGTGTCATATCTTCATATTTAGAGATAGGTGCTCTGGTTCTAAAGTGAATTGCAATTTCCCTAGATATTTAAGAAAATAAAGCCAAAGCTAAGTTTTCTGCAAGGCACGCTACAGAACAGGATGCACACTTCCAAGCCAGCTTCATGGCTATGTTAACAGAGCAGCAACGGACCCAATCCATCAGAGAGGCACAAGTGAAGAGGGGAACAGGCTGTACCCAGCACAATGTGAGGTCTGAGTAAAACAGTAGGAAAGAGTAAGAAGGCACAGAGGATGAAAAATGTACTTAAACTCAAGGCATACTCAAACATGGACTATCCGATAAGAGAAAAGGATCAGCCAGGAAAATGTGAAGGGTCTGTGTGGAGCCCTAAGGGAATTAAAGGTCACTGCCAAGAACCCATAGGGCTCAAACTTTGGAGAAAGCTTACAGAAATAGCAACCTTTTCTTTCCAAACCAAAACATATTCCACATGCAATCAGCAATGTTTCAAGGGAAATCTGAAGTGCCTGTTTCCATTATACATTTATGCATTATGAGCCATGGCCCTAAAAGCCACATCTAACGACCACTTCACACTGAGGGTGTTGATCAGGGATTAACAAATAAGGAATAGGAAGCAAGTAAGTCTCTATGACAACTGCATAAAAAACCTCAACAAAACCCACTTGAGTGTTCCTGCTATAGTTAGACCAGCATCATTTTTTTTTTCAGAGAACAAGTCAAACTTTGGTAGCAATCAATTCTAAAGTGCCTTATGCTTCTTAATTCCTGTGCAAACTCTGCTGTAGAGGCAGAAGGATATTTCAAGAGTGTTAAGATGCTCAATCACATAATAACACATACCACAGCAAGGTGGTTCCAGTTAATTTCTCAGTGATCACCCACAGTAGAAAAGTGATGGCAGAGACCATGTTTGTAGCTTTTCCTCTGCACTTCACTTCTCTTCTGCCCACTCCTGTAATACAAGCATTACGAGACAGATCCAGTTTCCCATCAGGGCCTAGTGTTCCCCTGTCAGAATAAAGCACATGAGGAAGGAGGATCTATATCAGATGGTGGTCACTGTGGTCTTTCTAGCCATGCCAGCAAGAAACTGCCAGGTTCTGCCATCACTGTTTTCTCCTCAAATGCTTTTGCTCTAATACTGTCTCATTGCATAAACGTGGTGAGCACAGAGTTATTTTTTAAAGGGGCTTCTCAGCATAGTTACCAGGCTGTGAAAACCCTGCCATTTCCCATGGCAGTCTGCAAGTGCAGCCCTTCTGGAATGCATTGATCAAACAATGCAAAGATCCAATCCTTCCTTTCCTCTACTTGCCAAAAGGCCTAATCCCCTGTCTCAGAAGGGCTTTCTTCCTCCTGGCTGAGGAAGGCTTATTCCTCTTTGGAACTGGGAACTTCTCAGTGCCAGTTGATCACAGCAAACGGGAGAAGGAGTGAAGCTGGTCCTTTCTCATGCAGCTCAGTCAGGACTTCAAGCCCATTTTTTCCATCATCTGTTCATACACAGTCCATGCCATTGCTGCCATCAGAGTGCGCCTGAGGGCTCGGGGCACACCACCACGGAAAAATCCAACCAGCCCAAAGTCCTGCAACAGGAGATAAACAGCAATTCATCCCAATCTGCCTGGAGGGTTTTAATTTCTCATCATTTATTACATAGAAGAGCACAGGATGTATTTCAGCTCAGACCCAGAGCAGCCTCTGAAAGACTCGGGCTTAAACAGCATTTAGTGTTTAGGAAGAATCTGTAGCATTGCACTATTGCAGGGCTACCCAGGAAAGCAGGAAGAGCAGTGAGTGGAAAAATAAAGGCCAGGATGGAGACAACAGATGGGGAAAGCCACACTCAAGTCCAACAAAGAGAAGGCAAGGGTGCAATCATTTCCAGACGCTACAGGAAAACTACTAGTCTTTGTTTTAGAGCTTCATATTTACAAAAGTCTCCTAGCTATTCTGTAAAAACCTGAGATTTCTAAGTACTGAAGATAAAAATAATTACGATTTGAGAAAAAAAACATACATACAAATGCATACACAAATAAACAGATTACTGCTTAGGAATAGAGTTCAATATGGAAACAGAGTGAATCTGCCAAGATCTGCCCTTCTCACAGCAGAAAGGGAAAGGTAGGCTTTGACTACTTCTCTATCGCATTCCTGAGATAAAGACCTGGGCATTTATTTATCTTCTGATGTCTAAAGAGCAAATAATTATTTTGTAGGTGGTTTATATCTGAAACCAGCATTTCCCACTGCACTCTATAGTCTTGGTCTACCACAGCATGACCCCCTTCATCATCTTGAAAATGCCAACACTGAATTGTCCAACTGCAAGAGCAGATGAAGCACTGACACTTGTTCACCTCCTTTAAAATGCAACAGCTTCCCCAGCACAGCTGTGCTTTGAGCAAGGGGATCAGAATTGAGGATGTGGTTATGCATATCAGAAGGGATTCACCTCACCTTGTAGATAAAAGCAATGGCCTGGCTAGTCCTGTGGTACTTTTGGGGTGACAGCTGCATGTGTGTTTTGATGACATCAGCAGGCTGCGTTGCCAGAGAGGCCAAGATTCCCGCAAAGATCCCACAGCCAAAATTCAGCAAGGGCACAAGCATTGGATCCAGCTGGTCTGCAAGAGAGCAAAGGGAACACACTCAGACCCCATTCAGGCCAGGAACACTCATGCTGCATGACAAAGTGAAAGCTATTGAATGATTAAATCAACATCAGAATCTAAGAGAAGTTAAGATCCATGCAGCTAGAGAAACCTTTCAAGGGGAAAAGTAGCTACTAGCCAAAAGTCAGCACTATTGAAAAGCCTCTCTTGCTGGGGAACTGAATTTGAGAGAAAATCAGTAAAGAAAAAATTGTACAAATGTTGCCCCAGTGAGTTCCAATATCAGAGAAGCCCCACTTTAGCGGAAACTGAGCAAATATGCAAGACAAGCAAAAGAGCAAGGCATGCTTAAGACACCCTTTCAAGAGCAGTCTTTCAACTGCTCACTAACCCACTTGTGCATCAGTCTTCATGAAGACAACTGATCAGTTTAGGGGCAGTCTCCATTTCTGCATGGACCTCAGCTATATGCCTACAGTTCTCCACAGGCAAATGTCAGTGTGTGACCCAAAGCCCTACAGGAGACTAATTTAACTTCTGAGGTGGAGGGCAACAAGCAGAGCATGCAGCCTGTCAGCTGCAGGGCAAGATCTGAGAAGAGGAACATTTTCCACTTCAGCCTCCAACATTCAGCCTCACCCTGAGGTGTGAGGTTTTTGGTCTGCGTGTAGAACATCAGGTAGATGCCAGAGAAGGGCGCATCCCGCAGCAGCGTTGCCGTGAGCCCACTGAACATGCCACGAGCCCCTTCGGTCTGATAGATATTCTTCAGGGCTCCATATACACTCCCATAGCCAAATCTTCCACTCTGCAAGAGCAGAAAAAGGCCAGTCATCCATATGCCAGGCACAGGTCGAGGAGCCCTACACACACCCTGCAGATATAATATCCAAACAAATGGCAACACATAGGACAACCCAAGGCAAAAACTGGGTTTCACCTACCTCAGCCTTTAAAAGAATCCTTCAGGAAGCTAACATACGAAAGATGCTACACAAACATTGTATACAACTGAAACTTATAAATCTTAGGGTGAATTCTTGCCTAAATATCATTTCCTGCACAATGTGTGAACTGGGGTGACTACTATCAGGACTACATTCCTGGCTGTACCCAAGTGGCAGCAACCTTCTCCAGGCAGAAGGATTTATTTTGCATCACAAGGAAGGTCTGTGACACCATTAACAGGGGACTAATTGGAAAGTCATACCTCATATCGGGTTTTCACTACAGTCACTGGCAACATGCAAATCCCAGAAACTGCACGAGCGGTGGCACCCAGAAAGACAGACTCCAGGGCTGTGGGTGAACGGTCCACAAGAAACTTTTGCTTCATCGTGTACAAAGTGCTGAAGTAAATCCCAACCCCAGGAATACATCTTGCAAAAGACTTCCAGGAGAAACAGAAGCAGATGAAGAAAGAAAAAGCTTACGTAAGACAAAATATACTACAGAAATTTTCTGAGACTGTTGAACTTGACAGGAAGTTTTGTAGAAGACAAAAATATCACTAAAGCTAACAACATGTCAAGGAAGGAAGATAAGGTAGGAATCACTTATGGCACTGACAGAGAAGTGATTCAAATGATGCCAGGATTTAATGCACTCCTCAGTGGCAGTTTTCTAGGAACAAGATATTCCAAACCAAAATGAAGTTCCTGCAGTTGCCATGCTACATTTGCAAAAGTATTTCAGTGTTCAGCTGCTCAGGACCACCATAACCATATTAATGAAATTCACAACATTAACTGCTTAAAATAGGATGTAATCTAAATCATGTGGTTTCATTCATAATTGTACAAGAGTTGGCTATTTAAATTTAGGCAGGCATAATTAGCAATAAACAGTAAGTTAATTTATCTACTTATTCTCACAAGTCAGAGTTAAACCAGCCACTTACTGCAGAGACACCTTTCCAGAGCCCCAGAATACTCTCAGTACGAACAACCCTAAAGAGCAGCATTACCATCCCAGCACGACCAGACCTGAAAGAAAGACAAGACAGGAACTGAAGAAATTACCTGCTTCTGCTCCTTGGCAGATGTACTCCACAGCCACCCCTTTCACTCATATCTCTGTGCATTAACTCAGCACCTCCAAGGTGCTCTCCCTCACTTCAGTCTGCTTTTCTTGGTCACTCTTTCCAGGGCTTCTTCACCACCTTCTGTATCTCATAACTTGTAACACCTATTACCATTTTTAGTTGCTCACTCCCTTTGTCAGCAGCAACAGATTGTAGGTTGACTATACCAAGCTGCACACATGAAAAATTATCTGACAACCATACAGGATTTTTTTTCAGGCAGAGGATACCCCATGAAACTGCATGGTAGCCACTCCAGCAAACACCAGTCTCTCAGATGAGAACAAATGTTGAGGTTACAAGTTATTCCAGTAGCATTCACAACCTCAGACATTTTTGCTCTTCTGGAGCAAAATAACAACCCTTCTCCGTAATATAAAAACATACCTCCTCTCTTAGAAAGACTGATTTCTCAAATTACAACTCTGAACTCCAAGCCCGAGCCAGCACATAAGGCAGAAGCCTATGGCAGAGCACCCCCAGGCCCCCCACGCCTACAACATCCCCCTCCTCTCACCCATTCACAGCAGGCTGCAGAGTTTGCAGGCGGGTTTTCAGCAGGTCAAGGGGCTGGAAGAGGAGCGTGGAACAAGTGCCACTGATGGAGCCGCACACAAAGGCCTTTAGGACTGGATGCATCTGGAAGAGGAAGACTAGAACTTTAAATGACCATTTAGTTAAGAATGGTACAAAAGGAAATAGTTTTTGATTTATATTACAAAAAATATACAAAATGTTCAAAAAGGAACATCACATGTTATAGGAAGAAAGGTGAGCTGACCCCAGATACTAAGGACAGCTGCTTAGGGCACAAGAAGCTTTTCCAGATCTTTTCTGAGGCTGATCGAGTTTTATGTGTGGTTTTTGGTCCCCCTGCTTTATCTGGGAGAATGTTCCAGAACCTCCTTGAAATTCGGCGGTGGGAGTTTTCTGAACATCAAACGTACTAGCAGCTATTTGGTTACTCTTTGCCGCGGCAAAGGAAATAGGTATCCCCTTCCCACCACCTACGGGCACCTTTGCCGCAGATCCCACCCACCTGTGCCGGCAGCAGCTCCATCCCTTCCCTCCCCCGTGCACACCACGGTCCCCCCGCCGCCGCGGGCACTGCCGGGGACGCAGCCCCGACCCAAGCCTGGCTCAAAGCACTGCACGGCCTGCTCTGCCGAGGCTGCCTTTCCTATTCACAGCGCCTGCCCCCGCCGGCACTTCTCGGGGAATAGTAACGCACGAGGCACAAAGCCCACGGCAGGGTGAAGATTTTTTGGTGTTTCGAGAAGGTTTTTTGACATTATAAACATATAACGGTGTTTGCCAATGGAGAACGAGTTTCTGCGCCCCTCGGCGCAGCAGAACCACAACAGATCAGACACGGACAGATAGATGCAGCGTGAGGCACACTCCAAGCCAGCAATGGTTCCCCCAGGTCCGCCCGGACCCACGGTCACGGGGCTGGGGCTGGGCCCCCGTCCCCCCGCTGCCCGAGGCCGCGGAACACGACGCAGCAGCGTAAGGGGCGCGGGGGGCGCAGCGAGCCGCCCCTCGCCTCCCACCGCCCCTCGCCTCTCTTCGGCAGAGCCAGTGAGGAGCGCCCGGCCCAGCCCGGCCCGGCCGTACCTCCGCCTCCCGGCCCGGCATCCCAGCGCCGCCCGCAGCTCCAGAACGCGGCGGGCGGCGGCGAGGCCCAGCCCCGAGCCGGCCCAGCCCAGCCCCGAGCCAGCCCCGCTCCGGAGCACCGCCCCGCCCGGCGCATGCGGCTCCCGTAACCCTTCGCCTGCCGGGGCCTCGCTCCGTCGGGGCGGCCGGGCTGGGGACAGGCGGCGAGCGGCCAGCCGGCTACCCTCCAGCCGCCTGTGCACCCGGACCGCGTGTTGGTCACGGCTTTTGGGCGTTCTACAGAGAATCGTAGCACGTTAAGGGGTTGAAATGGATCTTGGAAGTTCATCTAGGTCCAGCCTCTCCGCTGCGGGGACGGACACCTCTCGCTAGACCACATTGCTCAGGGCTCCATCCAATGTGCTTTGAACGCTGCCAGGGGTGGGGCATCGACGGCTTCTCTGGACAGCCGGTGTTTCGCCGCCCTCACAGAAAAAAAATTCTTCCTAATATCTAGCCTAAATTTCCTCTTAGAGTTTATGCCCACTACTCCCTGTCCTATCACTGCAGTTGCTGACGAAAAGTCCCTCTCTGGCTTCCCCGTAGGGCCCTTCCAGATACTGGAAGGCTGCTAAGGGATGTCAGCATAACCTTTTCTTCTCCGAGCTGAAGAGCCCCAGTGCTCTCTGCTTGTCTTCATAGAGCAGGTGCTCCAGTCTTCTGATCAACTTTGTTGCCTCATCTGGACTTTCTCCAACATGGCCTGAAGTTGGGGACACCAGAATTGTCCTCAGTTCTAGCAACTGTACTCTATATTCCAGCGCTGTGTGTTGTATAGAGCCGTAACACGCTCCGTCAGACATGGGCAGTGGGAAGGGTCAGTTCGTAACTGACAGCTTTCGTGTCTTCCCTCAGTTCACACCTCTCGCTTCCCCACAAAACCAGCTTCCTACGGATACCATGGTGTTCAGAAACCTGAGATGCACACTGGCATGTCCTTACCGCTATCGCTAGTGTCTCCACTTGTTCATCCACATCCTGGGCCCAGAGCAGAGGAAGGCTGGCTTTCCAGAGCATTGAAGAAGTGAGGCACCAGAATCAAGTGTTTCAGTATTAGACCTGTGTCAGCCCTGAGACTGTGGCTTCACTTCGCCTGCAAAGCCAGACACTGCTTATCAACAACAAAACTGGAGGAACTGGGAGGAGCAAGTTATGGCTTTGGCAAGCTGCTTTTTCTAAGAATTGCCTGCTTGCCGTGCCATCCAGGTAAGGGATGATACGTCCAGAACGTCATGCTCCAGCTGTTCTTAGAAGGAAAACCCTGTGTGCAGCAGTAGCCATTATGCACGAACCACTTCCTCTCCTGTGCTCGCTTTGGCTTGTGGCAGCCCTAGAAGAAAGAGAAAACATACTTCTCTGAGACAATGTAATGCACAGGCTGGCAAAAGCACTTTGTTACGAGCTCACTCTTCCCTTTCGCAAGCTCCTCTCTTGTAAAGCAGTTCCCTCCCTGGGTGAGTGAGTGCCTTTTATTTCATTAACTGACTTTGCCTGCTGACTCATGGCAAAGAAGATCAGCTCGTCCCCTTCCCTCCTGGTGCTTCTTTCCCTGTGTCACGTCTTGCTCCACTGTGCACCAACACAGGGACAACAGGCATCGTCACAGGCTGCATGGAAATCTCTGCTCCACTGCCTGAAGCTCCTCCTTCCCCTCCATCTTCACTGACTGTGGACTCTGCAGGGCTTTTCCCTCACATATTCTCACTCTCTCACAGCTGCCGTTGCACAGTGTTTCTGAATCACAGAGGCACTGCCAATATCACCAATGGGCTCAACTTTGGCCAGCAGCTGGGCCATCTTGGAGTCAGCTGGAACTGGCTACTACCACCACAGGAGCAAATTCTGGCACCTTCTCACATAAGGCAGCCCTGCAGCCCCCTTGCTACCGAAACCTTTCCATGTAAACCTAATGCATCATCACCTGTTATACAATTGATTAGATAAGGAAGCTGTCTGAGATATACGTGTCATTTTGAAACAGCCCCCCCCCCTTTTTTTTTTTTTGCGTGTTTCTGGCTGTTCTGGATGGGACTGAGTAAGATAGTTTGGAGAAGTAAGCTTAACTCTAGAAAGGCCGACAAACTCAAATGATGCATTTGAAATGTTTCTGTATGGAGCTGGGGATGGCGTGGCTAGATCCTCTCCCTCCACATCTTTGGGTGGAGCAACAGTTGACGTTTTTGTAGTTTTCCAAAGCAAAATGGGCTGCAACAATATTGGCCAAATGGCATGCATCCCAAAAAAGACCTCATCCAGCATGAACCCCTGGAAGCAACAGCAGTCTCTAGGTTCTTATCTTGCTGTGGAAGTGTTTTCTTCCTTAAAATAAGGAAGAAATGATGAATGAGGAGGTGAAACAGCACCGCTGATCACACACATCTCTGCAGGGATGTGCCTCAATTCTGCAGGAATGCCCAGCAGAGGGAGCCGCGTCCCTTCATGTCGCTGTCCTTGTGCTCTGATAGCCTGTCATCTCCACTTAGGAGATGAAAAAGGAGAGGCACGGAGCTGCCAAATTCCCATTTGGTGGACATATCTTTTTCCACATGGAATAATTCCCGGTTCTATTCTTTGCCATTTTAGCAGCAACAGAGTGGTGAATGCCATTTTAAACCTGCGTAAGGGCAGTGGAGATCAGGCTTCAACACTGCCAGGAAGTGATGTTGCAGACAGGTAGAATTATAAAAGAGAGGCCTCATGAAATCAGGCCTTATGAATAGCTGGCTTGTCACTTCTTTTAAGTGCAGCTAAGTGGTTCGCAAGTTCCTACGTGAAAACTGAAATAAATAAAGGGCAAGGAGACCAGCTCCCTTTTAATGCTTTTACTGAGAAATCAGCTCGGAGGNGGCAATTCCAGGGAGTGGGAACCAGAACAGAACAATAGTAATAATTAACATAAAAACAGGGTGTTTTCCACATTAACAGAACATTAACAGAACAAACTTGCGGATTTGTTCTTAACAAAAACAGTCTTAGGAATGAGAGTTTGTTAACACAACAAACTATTCCTGGGTGAAAACCAACTGCACCTAGGCAAACAATGGATTTGTCCCCTGAGAATCATTGAAAAATATGTAAAAAATATCAAGAATAGGGAGATTTCATGGACAAGTAAAATACCTTTTACTAACCAATAGAGTAATTGGCGAGAAAGCTATTAACCAATTAAAGTTTCACACAAGGTCTGTAAAAACTATATAAAATGAGTTGTGTGAATAAAGAATGGGCTCTTTCTGCATGAGGAATGGAGTCTCAGCTGATTTATTACAACAACTGCCAGTAACTCTGCCTGTAACAGAAGAGTTTGTTTCTGGTTTTAATTCCTAGTTTCAGGTACTTTTAGGGTTAAGGCCCAGCAGAGCTTGTCTGTCATGGCTTGACTCACACGCAAAAGTTTGCCCAAATGTCACACTGCCCACCAGAGCCAAGGAAAGCCATCCACTGCCACACATACAATAGTTGCAGGTTCTCTTGGTTCCCAGAAATTTATCCCTCTGCCTGTGGAGTGATAGTGAGTGAAGGTGGACATCCAAAAGATTGGAGAAAGACAACAGACCATTCCACATGGGGATCTCTAGCAGCACGTCTGTGGAATGATGCCCAGTGAGGTGCTGTTTGTTCTAAAATGAACAAAAAGGTGATGTGACTTGCCCAAATTTCAGTAATGGCATCAAGCTCTAGTGAGGAGCAGCAGTACTTAAGGAGATAACACACATTTCTAATGTTGTCTGTTGCTCAGTAGTGCTGTTCTTTCCCCTGTATCTTGTGTTGTGGGTAACATCGGAGACAGCCGTGGGATGGAAGCTGTGTTGGGTCTGGATGAGGTCACAGTAGGTATGTGGTAGAATAGGTGGGAATTCAGTGCTCTTCAGGGCTTTATTTCAGTGTTAGTCTGTGAGACCATCCTGCAGTATGTGTGTTCTGGGAAGGTTCAAGTCTACTTGGCAGTGTTAAGATTACTGTTGGACTCAATGATCTTAAATGCTTTTTCCAACCTAAATGGCTATGATTCTATGATCATCTCCCTTAGGTATTCCTGTCTGTGCTTGGGTGTGTGCTGGGGGAAGGTGCCTTCCAAGCAAAAATGAAATGTTAAAGCAAACACGGGGCCCTTTGCCATCGCTGGCTATTGGCAGCATTGGACCATCCCCTTCAGCCGTCTTCACCAAAAGTTCTTGGAACAGAGGAGACAGCACTACCTTGTCTCTCCTCGACACTGGAACTGCAGAGCAGGGACAGCATTTGGGACAGGGCATGCAGGTGGGAGAGCTTGGAGACAGAAGCACTTCAAAGATGTTCAGGAAATGGCATATCTCTTCCCCTGAAGGATAGAAGGGCTCAAAACGAAAATGTTGTGATCATACAGAAGATAAAGCTGACATTTCCGTTCAGTAAGTGTTACGTACAGGGGCTGAACTCACTGGCTTGGGGTTTCATATATCTTTAACACAGGTCGCACAGAGGAAAAGCTATTTTAGGACTGCACACTGCTACAGTAAGGATCTTACCTGTGACTTGGCATTGCAGCATAAGCTGAGGTAAATATTGCCAGCCTATATACACAAAGCTATGCCTGCTTCTTAAAAATATGTGATACAAAGACAGTTCTTTTGCACTTTTTCAGACGCAGTGTTGGATTATGGAACAGAATTTGACATACCTGCTGGGCAGCAGTGGCCCTGATGACATATTGGTGAGTCACTCCCTGCTGGGTTGCTCTCCTGCAAGCCAGGGCCAGTAGCACATCTTAGTGGTCCAGTTCTTCCTATGGGGGCACAGTACCTATGTAACCTATGTAACATAGGGGCACCCCTTATGTTACCCTATGGGGGTGGAGATGATGGGGATTTAGAAGAAATCAGTGTGATTGTTATTCTCTGGAGAGAAACCAAAACACAGGGTGAAAATATCTTTAGCTGATGACACTATGCTTGTGGAAGAAGACTGTCCTTGAGGGCAGAGGTAGTGCTAGGAGTGTCCTATGGGGGACATCCTGACAGGGATGCTGCTATCCATCTTCTTTAATTGTTTGCTGTCACAAGTACTGCCCAGAGATGCGGTGGCTACTGCTGGGGGGTGGGTGAGCTGCAGGGGGCTGATGAGCAGGAAGGGGGCATGTCACTGCTGCTGGTGTATCCTATTTCTGGCACTCAGCTAATTGGAAACAAAGCTTTTAGGAGATGAGTGTTAATGTGTCAGTTTCTCCCTGGGCCCTCCTCCCTTTCTCCTTTCAGAAGGAAACATAAAATAGGACCCCAAAACCTATACCAGGGGCTCTCAGTCTCCTGGCCATGCCCATGTCATTGCTGGTTTGAGGATGCTCCCTGTCTCTGGCCTCAGTGCCCCACCTGGACTCGGGCATGGGCCATGGCCCCACATGGAGCCAGCAGGAGGATGCTGGTAACCTCTACCACCACAGCTGCATTTTCCTTGATCTCCTCTGCCCCTGTGATGCAAGGATCTCATCCTGGGTCTTGCAGGGGATGGCCAGTCACTTGTGTTCATTCCTCATTTGCATCTCATACCAGAGCTGTGGCACACCTCTTTTGTCCTCATGCAGCTTGGTGTGAGCTGACTCTTGCCTGGTATATCTACTAGTGTGGGATTTGGCTCATACGAATTTCATTGTCCTTGAACAGGTGAGTTACACATCACCAATACCTAACTCCTCTGCAGCCTACGAATATGCCTTTGACTACTCAGAACTATACATCATCTGCCATCCTGAAAGTATTCCAGCATTTGCATCTACCTTTTTTCCAGTGCTGTACTCCATACTGTTTGTGATGGGCCTTGTGGGAAATGCTTTGGTTGTTTGGATTCTGACAGTCTTCATGAAAATCAAGACCATGACTGATGTGTATCTGCTGAATCTGACTCTCTCCAACCTCCTCTTGGTATTCTCCCTGCCCTTCTTGGTTCAGTACTCCATTGTGAGCCAGTGGACTTTTGGAAATGCACTGTGTAAAATCATCAGCTCAGTTTACTTCATTGGTTTCTACAGCAATGTCTTCTTCATAACCATCATGAGCATCGACAGGTACTTGGCCATTGTCCACTCTCTCCATGTTCAAGGAATTCGGACAACTGCCATTGGGTTTATCACCAGTCTGGTCGTTTGGGCAGTTGCCATTTTAGCATCAATACCAGACTTACGTTTTTTCCAGGAAGTGAATGACAATAACCAGATTATATGCCTCCGTCACTATCCTGATGGCAACAATTTCTGGAAGACTTTCAGTAATTTTGAAGTCAACATCTTGGGGTGGCTAATCCCTGTTATTGTCCTAATTTTTTGCTATCACGGCATCTTGAAAAACCTGCAGAAGTGCCATACCAAGAACAAGTACAAAGCAATAAAACTGGTTTTTATTGTTGTCATTGTGTTCTTTCTCTCCTGGACTCCTGTCAACATTGTGCTTTTTTTGGACTCTCTGAGGAACATGTCCATCATTGATGACTGCCAGACACACCAAAGCCTAGACCTAGCCATGGAGCTGACTGAGGCACTCTCCTTTGTCCACTGCTGCCTCAACCCAGTCATCTATGCTTTTGTGGGTGAGAAGTTCAAGAAGCATCTCCGTGACGCTTTCAAAAAATCTGCATGTTTTCTGCTGAACTGCAAAGGCTACAGGGCTTTCAGTGGGCGCAGCCTGGACAAGCACTCCTCTCTGCACACAAAGTCCTCACAGTTGTCTTCTGTTGGCACTGTCTTCTAGAACTACAAGTCCAAAACTATCATCATGGACAGGTGACCTAAAATTGAGAAATCCTCAACTGGGCATCCAGAGCCATGGACTGCTTGAGCAACCTTTTTGGACACGAAAAGTGGAAGCAGCTGTTTGTTTTTCCTTTTATCGTGGTTGCTTTTGGTGTTCTCACTTTTTTAGAGGTTTATTTTTTGGTTTTTTGTTTTTCTGTTTTGTTTTTTTTATCCTCCTTCCTTTCCCTAGGCACATCCCACCTCGCTTGCTTTGTGAAATTACCAGCAGATTCCCACACTGCCAGAGCAGCACAGAGAGGTATCTTAGAAACATACCCACCCCCCTTCAGACTCAGTACTAAAAAGAGCTGTTTATGTTTCCAAACCCTGGACACTTGGCCACTCCTTCCCCTGTCTCAGCAGAGTGTGTTGGCTTTGTGAGCAGGGATGGGACTCTCAGCAGGAGTGGGAACCTGCTCTTTGGAGGGAAATGGTGCCCAAGATTAAGGTGTCATGCCAGGGCCTGGCTCCCAGTTGACAGATCTGAACAACGCTTCTAGCCCCAGAAAAGCTTAGTGAGTGAGTAATCAGATAAACAACCAAGAAATAAATGCTGTCCATGTGTTTTGGTAAAATACTGACTCCCCATCTGCTACCAGGGCCTGCAGCTTCTTGTCTGGAAGGGTTTGAAGCTGTAGCTTACAAACAATGCTGTGGATGTCAAGGGGTGACCCCTACAGGAATGAATGAGTGCTGTAGGAATGGATGGAGAAATTGTTACCAGGAAAAGGGCTGAAGAGTGGAAAAAGTAGTGGGTGTGAGCTATCACACGTCCCCTTCAGGGGACTTTTTGAACATTTTTGAACTTTTTGAACTGGCAGCTGGTGTGCCAGTGTGGTCACTGCTCTTGAGCAGGCGGCTGGGGTTGACATTCCAGTTACTGTTCCAGCTTGGAATGACTGATTTTATATAGGTGAATGGCTACCCGTTTGTACAGATGTATCTATGTATATAGAGGTATGCACATATAGATGCATATCTATACTTGCCCATGTGTGTATATATACACAAATACATATATACCCGTATGTATACATATATATACTGTTATATGTACAAATATTGTTAGATAAAGGCAATGGTTTTCTGAAGCTTTTTATTCTCTTCTGTTTGTCCCTACAAGATATCACCGTATTTTAAGTTTTATAATAAAGATACTGTGTGGACTGTAATTGCACAATCTTTACACCTGAGGAACCTGTTTCATCATTATTTGTGTCAGCATCTGCATTTTATTCTGTCCTGAACAGATCTACACAACTGGTAGTCCTCCCAGTTGCCTCCTCTTCAGTACAGCTGCTGCCTGGTGCAGCAATACAGTCTCTACCTTTCAGGTGCCTTACTGCAAGCCAGGCTATTTTTAGATATGCAAACCCTCAGGTTCTCTAGAAGGTGTTTCACAAAAATTCAGGGCAAAGCCAAAAGGTGGTGGGCAAGAGGATGGCATCAACTCTCTCCCCAGCAGATTCACAGCATGAGCCCTCTAAAGCACAATTCACTCAGCTGAAGCACAAGAGATGGGAATGATCTCTGCAGCCTCAACAGCCTTACCCTGCACCCCTTGTGTGAGTGCTTTGGGACAGGTGCTGGAGCCCATTTGCCCAAGCAGGCAAGATGATGATGGCCTTTCTCTGGTTGCTGAGCATTCTGCTAGGGGACATCTCCCTCTGCTCAGGGGTTTCATTGATTGCTGTTGTGTAGCTGTCGGAGGCTGTGACCTAGGGCTTCCCCACAAGGGTTGTAACCCAGTGGCATGAGGGTAGCTTAAACATACAGAGCCTTCTTTGCAAAGTCTTTCACTTCTCTAGCTCTCATTGGAGGACATCCTGCCCTGCTGTTGCCTCGACACAACTCACAAAGCCAACAACCTCCAAGCAAGGAGGCAGGAGATGCTTTCTGCAGGTTAAAGGGGTTTTCTGCCAGAGGCAGCTGGCTTCTGTTTTATCAGCAACACCAGGAGCTCTGAGTTGGACCTGACCTCAACTTCTTGTCACTGCCCAACTGCTTTAAGCTGGTATTGCTGCCTTCCTGTGCAAAGGGAGAAGGTGAGAGCCACATCCGGAGAGTGCTTGGCTGGCAAGAGCTACTCTGTGTTGCTCTGGGTGCCAGAAGCATCCCTGTAGGTCACAGAGCTCCTCTGCTTTCTGAAGGGACAAGCCTGGAGCAGTTTGCTGTCCTTCCTGATTGTGAGGGCATTGAGAGCAGAAGACGTCTTCCTGTATCTGTGCAAACTTACAGACAGCTTGAGGAAAATGCTGAATTTTAGGGTTTTCCCAATAGCAGGGAGCACAAGAAGCTGAGGCTAAAACATCCTGCAAAGCCCCAGTGCCCATTCACCTATTTGTATAAAAGGTACCCACCACAGGTGTTCCACCACAGCTGTTCCACCACAGCTGTTATATTGCTCCTGCTTATGTCTGCTGCTTACCTTCATATCCTGATCTTGCTTTTTCTTTTTGCTGAGATGATGCAGGTTAAAGAAGATTGGGTGTTGTTGGCGCATGAAACAGTCAGATATAATCTTGTTCTGGCTTCAGCACATCATCTTAAAACGGAGACCAGAGTAACTTTTACCCACATTCAAGCTTAAACCTAAAATACATACTTGTTTTCTTTTGATTTACTGTTGTTACTTGCACCAGAGGGTCCCTTCTACAGGGGGTCTCAGAAAGATGGAGACTTTGTCTGATGTCACTCATGATGCTCTCTGAATGTCTGGATGGAAAGGCCTTGACAGGCTGGAGCACTGCAGTGGCATCAAGGGTGCTCATCATTTGCCACACTGTGCAAATGTGCAGCTGTTGTATGGGTATGTTTAAGGACCATGCTGTTCAACTACAGCAGCAAAAAGTGGAATGTATGAGGACATGCCATGATGTTGCTAGATCCCTCAGAAAATAGTGTGAAGTAGGACCTAGAAGATTGTTCCTCATCTCAGCTCTGAGCTGCAGGACTGCCACTTTAGCACAGGTAATCATAGTCTCTTGTCCCAAAACAGTATCCTGGAGTAAGAAATTAGTCCATATCTGGCTTTTTCTGGCATTGTGTTGAAGCCTCCTTCCCAAGGCAACATAGATACAAACTTATTAAATCCTTGGCAGAATCTCTGGCCTTCAGGTCACTTGTTCAGGCTGGTGCATGGAGTCTGGGGATGAGGATGGGACTGACTCGGTGCCTTCTGAAGGAGGCCTGCCAGCCAGCAGCACAACTCTGCCTCTTTCTGCTGTGGTAACATCCAGCTACACCTGTTGGTCAGAACCAGGCAAAACTTTAAGGAGGGGGAAAAGAAAGGTTAATGAAGGGTATTTGTGTCCCACTATTAGCTGAAGGATGCTCCTGCACAGGGATGGGCCTACATTAGCATGCGTGAAGCTACTCAAGCCCAGCTCCCCAAGTTAATTATACCATATTCATCCTGTTTTATTTTCAGCCTCTTGAAAACACTTATTATAATATACATACATATGTATGCCAGTTATATACCAGTTATGAAGCAGCATGGAAATTACTGACTGTGCCAGAAGAGGATCCAGAAAGGTGCCTCATGACAGAAAAAAACCCCATGACTTTAGGTATTTTGTCCAGATGTAAAAATAGTTTGGTAAATTGAAAGGCAGTTATAACTTTAGTCTGGATATGTCAGGTTTAACTGTAATGTGTGGGCTGATATTCATATTTGGTTAATATACTTTAAATGTTAATGTCCCTTAAAGGCAGCAAGTAATACTGGGCAAAGCAAAGCTGCTACTGTAGTGTGTCAGTTCTGACGCATGACTTCTGAGCAGTGTACTTCTGCTCTAGGTAAATCTGTGTTTCTGCTGAATTGGCTGAAATGCCAAAATGTACAGAGACAGGTCACAGAAATCCCCACCTCAGAATTGCACTGGTTTGGGTTCCTACAGCCTCTGCTGACGTGTCCCTCGTTCTGACCCCAAATAGCTCTCCGGGCTGCCAGGTGTCCCTGCAGGTCTGCTGTGCTTTCCAGCAGTCAGTGCAGCCAGTGTAATGCTGGCGTCAGCAGCTGGGTCAGTCTTATCATGTTGGATGAGCTCTATGCAAGAGAAAAGTACCACCAAGCAAACAGCAGTGTCTGCTGTGTCACCCCAGCAAATGCCTTTTCCTCACCATGCTCCGATATCCAGGCAGATTTCCCACTAACTTTAATGAATGTGCAATGTGCATGCAGGTCTGCATTGCCAAGACATTCATCCCGTTCTTCACCTGGCACCCTTGGAGGATGTGCAGTCTCTGTGATCGTCCACATGCCTGAGTTCAGAGAAGGTGTGAATGTGTGTGCAGAATGTGAGGATGGACAGAAAGAAGGACACAGCCCTGGCCTAACACAGACTGCCACGACATTGCAAAAGTATTGATTGTCCTTGGTGTTTGAGTCAGCACCAACCTTGACTGTAGCACTCAGCAAGGTAAAGAGATCTGTGTAGCAAGAAACATTTGCAGAACAGCTGCCTTTTGTATACAAGGAGTAGAGGAAATGGGTCTTGCTCCCTAATGCTCAGGTATCCAACTGGGCTGAGAGCAAAGAGCAATGGGTGGTTTCCTTAGTTTTTTTGTCCACGCTCACTGCTAGGCAGGCAGCATTTCCACTCTCCTCTCTCCTAATGTCTGCATCTGTGTCTGTACCCGTGCACATCTTGCCCCACCATCCCTGCACATCTTGGTGTCCCCAGCACAACACTGCCCTGACCTGTGCTCAGCTGCAGCCCTGCAGAGAGANCTTTATTCAGCATTTTGAACAGCAGCTTGCTGGAGCGTGGCTTTGCAGCCATTCCTCCTGCCTGGATGAGCCTGGGAGGGAAGGGATGTGATTGCCCAGCCAAAGGCTTCTTTCCATCTTTCTTGGGTCTTGCTGTTACTGTTGGAGCTGATCTCACAAGCAGGGCAGCCTCACGATGCACTCTGAGTGATCGGTGTAACTCAGGTACACCCTGAAACAGGCAGGTCCCAGCAACTCCCAGGCACATCACCTCCCAGGGGAGAAGGACACCTCTGCAGGAGACCCTGCTGAGCCTCTGCCACCTCTCCAGGGCAGGACAGCACCATATCTGTGAGACAGCTGGAGCTCAGGAACATAATGGGGTCACCAAAGCATGAGTGAGCCTAAGCACTAAACTGTTTCAATGCCCTCATCCCTTCTGTGACATTTCTAATATGGGAATAAATGTTTCTCTTAATTTTTGATATCTGTTCAAGACATGCTCCTTCTGCTTGTAGAAACTGCGCAAACCTTCAGCTTTCTGTGGCTTTTCCCTTCAGCAGCCTTCAGGATGAAACATTTTCAGCCCTAGACATAACTTCTCTCTTTCTCACTCTGGGTAATTTCTGCATCCCCACCTTTTTAATGCAGAATAAATGCATCTCCCACTGGTGGCTGGAAAGACACCAGAGCTCAGTTGTCTTGTTGCATCTCTGCAGAACAGTGGCATGAAAGGATGAGGCTCTCTCTGCTGGGTTTTGTCGCAAAAGCGAGGCACAGAAATTATTTCTGTGATTTTTGTGTGTGTCTGTGTGTGAGCAGCTGGTGCTCACATCTGCACCAAAAGCTGCCAGGTGGGCTCTGCTGCAGGACAGCATGGGAGGAACAAAGATGCCAACGTGGCAGGGATGCACCTCCAGAAGCACCTCTACCCAGCTGACAGAAAAGATGAGAATTTTGGAGACACTAAGAAAAAAAATGCCCAGCAGGGGCCAGTGCAGTCATGGCTATGGTGTGTATCATGCTGCTGAGCAATGCAGGGAAGCTCTGCATCACAGAGCTCCTGTGGGACTCGGGGCTCCATCCTGGGAGGTACCCCCTGGCCACCACTGTTCTCCATTGGCCCTGCAGAGGGGACTCCAATGAAACTCTTGAGAACTAAGAGAGCCTTGTTTCATAGAAAATCACCACCATCAGGCTTTCCTCCATGGCAGCAAAAGCAGAGTGTGCTGGGGAGAACAGCATTTTGATCCTTCAGGCTAGGCATTTCTTTACCGAGTGCTTTAGTCCACAAAGCTTGAACTTGCCAGTGATGCTCTGCAAAACCTGCCTCCCCGACCTGACCTGGCAGCCTGGCCACAGAGCAGGAGGAGATGCCAGTGGTGTTGAAGTACCTCTGGTCTCCCCAAAGATTGAGAGAGTTTTCAAATTTTGAAGGCTACTCAGAGGGAGATGAAATAAAAAGAACAGGGTGTTTGCCCCTCTTTCCCCACAGTGTCCCTGCACATACATCCTTTACTCTTGATTTCTTCCTGTAAAATCATTGTGTGCCTCCCAGCTGGGAAAGCAGCACACTGTACTTAGCCCTTCCAAGGAAAAATCTCTCTGGTTACAAGGGATGCAATATCTTTTTTGTTTTAGCTTGGAGAAACAAAAGATGTTTTCCTCCATCGTGTATGGACCAGAATGAAAGTCTTTTCAGCAGCTTCCTCAGAATTTTTTATTCCTGAGCTGTCCTCAATACCAGAGTGCAAACAGAGGCTGAAGATGGAGAGCAGAGATATGGTTGATGTGGCAGTTGTCTTTCAGGTGATATTGGTTTCACATCTGTCTATATTGCACTAGAGTGCACACCATGATAATGAGTAGCACTCTTATCTAGGTTTATCACTCACAGTAGAATACAGAAGAAAGCCTTTTCTGTCTCCCGGGGACAACTGCTGAGGATCTCTGTGAGTCAACTTGACTTGGTTTCTCTTTAATTGAAGTCTCCAGATAAAACCCGTGTGGGTAAAATTTGGCAGATCTCATTTCTTTTTGAGGGTAATACCTGCCCTGTGCTCAGTTCCAGTTAAATTATGGGCAGCACAGGAGGAAGAGGATGATGACCACCTTCAGGAAAACCCTGTTGCTAGAAGGTAAGCAGTGCTTGCAGAAGCCTCTCCTGCTGTTATGTATGCGAAGTCCTGATCCCTGTTCTCAAGAATTTTGCCTGCAAAGAGCTGCACCAGAAATACTGTGCTGGGTATTGGTGATCCAGGAGCAGGTGCTCGCCAGGATGAGGGTGACCATGTCTGTCTGGATTCTGCCCACATTTTACAGGTCAGCAGCAAACCAGCTTGGCATGTGCAGGTCCCCACTGGGGGAGCTCTTACTGGTCTGTCTGTGCTTTCTTTATAAGGCTCAGGGAGGTGGAGGATGGAGGGACACAGCCCTTCATCATCCCCTGAGGACATGGGAGACAAATTTAGATTTGGGTGTCCTCTAAATAACAGCAATCTACACACAGGGCAGTGCTGCTCTAATATTATCAGACTATCACTGGCATTGAGGAAGCCTTCATTCAAGTTTCTGAATCTCATGGTTCTCACACAATGAGAACATTTCCTTAGTACAATCCATTAGAAATTATCTTTCTGCAAGTTAAAAGTTCGTAATTTTGGCAGTCATAGATCACATTTTCAGGTTGTGGGGAGAAACCAGCCTTTTGATGTTGTCCTGAAAACAGTGCAGAGTGCTTTACATCTGTTTTTAAATAATGGGTAGGATGGGTCTGCTGGCACTTGTCAGAGAAAAAGATGAGTTTTGAAAATCCGCTGCTCTGGCCCTTTATAATTTCCTACCCTTTAAACTTTATTTCCAGCCGTGTATCTTTGCTGTCCCTGGCTAACACCTATCCAGGAATCAGTTCCCTGATTATTTCCACAGGTTCTTGTCCTGGCCCACCTGGTTGACATCACTTCCATAATTTGGCTGATGTTGGAAGCCCATGTTTGACCTTAATTACATTGCTATGTAGCTGTTAGGGATGTAACATTTTCTAGATAAAGCCTAACACAGTAAAAAATACAAAATGTAATTGGCAGAAATACCAGAACTGAATTTATATGAAGATGTTTGCCTGGCAACTTGCTAACCAATCCACAAGCAGCAGCTCAGGCAACCTGGAAGATACTCTCCACCCCCAAAATCCCACCTAGGTCAGCCTGCCTGAAGACAGCACAAGTCTGCCTTTTGGGGAGAAGGCATTTTAATCTCCTTTGACGTTTGAGCCAGGGGCAGTACCTGGGGATGTTTCCAGGACCACATTCCTTGTATCCTTGCTATTGGTACATCAGCCAACTGGACGTGGTGTCTGTTTCTCACAACACACCCCACTGTACAGCCTCCTGCCTGGTTCAACCCCAGAGGAACTGCTTTTTGTGCCCCAGTGGTGCCTGGCAATGTGCTTTGCAGCGTCCCAGCTGTGCTGCACTCAGTGCAACCCTGAGCAGGATTCTTGGGTCAGGGACCAAGAAGGGTCCTTGATTAATGAACATCTCAATATTTTAAAGTCTCAGACTCCCCTGGTTCTGGGCTGTAGAGAGACATTATGATTAAAGTAGTTTTTACGGGCAAAGAGGAGGTACAATGTATGTATAGGTAGAGCCAAGCATTTGTTGTGAGTGTAATGGCATTCTCAAGGCTCCAATTTTTATCAGTTTAGGTCTGCTGGTTGCAGAAAAACAAGAACATTATTGCAGTTTCAACTTTTTGCACACATATAGTTTCTATTCATTTTCCTGGTGTTATGCTCACCCTTTCCCTGCTCCTTTGGGTCCTAAGGCTGGTTGGTGGTTGTGGTGAAGTGAGGTATCAGAGACAGCTGTCAGCATCTCCAGTCCTTCCCTGGGATGAGTGCAATGCTCGCTCTGATTTTCCTTCTCTCTTTTTCTAGGATCTGTTTTGGATCATTTTTCTATGTTCTCCAACATGCTTCTATACCTTCTTCTCTCTTCACTGGTCTGTACACAACCTACTATAGGCAGTGCCCCTTGGGCATGTTAGATACTAATTTTGTTCTCTCTGTTACCACTAAACCCAGTTTTGTCAGCTCCAGATCTGCATTTTTTTAACTGAGCATCAGTGAGTTGTCTAGAGCTGTAGGGCTCTACAGTGCCAGCCTGTGCCCCACCTTTTACCACCCCATACCTGTAATCCCCTGTGCTGCATCTTGCATCCCCACAAAGCCCCTGCTATTGTACCAAACTTGTATTTCTACACATGGTACTGTGAGTGAAAAATGTCTCATTCTGCATACAACAGAGGAAACTAAGCGTTTTGACATGCTGTCATGGCACCTCAGGCATTTCTGTCTCTGCAAATCCTGTCCTCTGTAAGTACTTCTTCCCCTCTGAGGGGCTGCATCCTACTTTACAATTTCACAAGGAGCCAGCAGGACCCAAGCACAGCACATCAGTACTTTCTCAGCTCAGCCCCGAAGCTCAGCCCAGGAAGCCAACACATTCATGCAGGCATGAGCATTAGAGAAGAGGAAACATACTTTTAAGTTCAAACAGGCTCAGCTTGAAGAAAACATTGGTTTTCAATACAGCTATGAAGTAAGGTAAGAGACAATTATATTTTCCTTTTAATTTGACAGAGCAAGATAAGACAAAATGGTGTCTCATGAACTTAAGGAAATTCTTCCTTGCTTAGTGCTTGGTACCTAAATGATATTTAATTTGAGTAAAGATGATGTGGGCACAGTTTACAAATTGTGAAAGTAAGAAGGGAAGCACTTCTGTTAACGAAGTGAACCAGGGCAGATAAATTTTACTCAGTCACTAATTATTTGTGGCATCTTGTGATAAGAGGAATATTTACCCTGGATAGAAATCCTCAAGGTTAGTAAATGCTGATATATAACTAATGTGTAACATTAACCTAGAAGGACAGACCAAGAAGATACAGCCCTTCTACTTCATTAGAAATGTTTTGGTTGATATCTGCAGAGATTCCACAATTTTCCAGCATTGCTTGCTTCTAGTTTTGGTCAGACATCCAGCATCCAAAACATCACTGGCACTGAAAGACAGCCCAAAGCAGAAAATCTGGTAGACTCAATAGAAGGCATCTGATACAGACAGACCAGTGAGAGAGCAATGGAAATTAAAGACATTTGAAAACCCTTACCTTTATGTATAACATACTTGATTTTTATGTGACTCAGCTTTCCACAGAAAGGATGTTATATGATGATGTCTGCTGGTTTGGGTGAGGCATTTGGGTAATACAGTAGTGGCAACCTGCTAATTACTTGTGTGATATAAACACCGATCCACAACAGTGGTTCCCAAAATCTGGTCTGTTGGGGCAAGCCCTGTATGCAGGCAGTGCAGCCAGAGGAAGGGAACTGGATGGCAGGATGAAAGACCACAACTGCAATGAATCAAAAGGGTTTGGGCAGTGCTGAAAAAGTCCAAAAGGGAGAAGAAAAGGCTAAAAATTGACAAAAGACAACACGTAATAAATTGAGAGTAAATCCCATAGAAAACTTGATATTCCCAGCAAGGAGCTGGCAACTCCAGAGCTTAAATCTCGTCCATACACAACAAAGAAATTTTAATGTGCTCTGCTCTCTGAAATGATGGAGAAAATGATTTAAAAGATCTCCCACTGCTAGAGAGCCTTCTCTGATATCTCAGGGATGCTGAGGCAATGTGAAATAATTGACAAAAAAGGGGTGGAGTTAGGAAGCAAATAGATGCCACAATAAAGGCAGTGAGGCGATGGAGCCAACATTAATCATAAACAACTAGAAACAGTGCTCATAGGTACAAATAATAATCTGTTTTTTGCTGTCCCTTGAACAGAAAATACAAAAGAAATTTGAATGCTGCTTCAGAAGAGAAGGACTGGGAAAAAAATTACTGAGGAAGTACAGGTAAGAAAAAACACTGGCAAAATGGTCAGGTATACATTTAGAAAAATTAGATACAGAGTGCTTGAGTAACTGTTTAAGCAGAAAGGGCAATTAGGGGAACTAACAGACTAGATTAAATACCTATGAAATAAATTTTCCAAAAAAAACCTGATCCTGGCAGTCACCATCCAGTCACCATTGTCAGATGACAACCCCAAACATCCTGTTCCCTGGGGGGCAGCTCTTGGGAGGGCACCTACTCCCTCGACTCTGCCACTGCTTCCCCAGCAGCTGAGTTGAAGTGCTCCCCAGCCTCTGTGAGGACCAAAATAAATACTGCTCTACAACAATACTCACCATTTACCTAATTTCCTATCCCCTGGCTGATCCCTGGGAGCAGGGCACTGCCAGGAAACCATCTCAGGCTGCAGAAGGTCTGCAGAGGTCCCTTGCTTCTGGTCATAGGATCGAGACCACCCTGAGAGACACAGATGCAAATTTCAGAACCATTTCAGTGATTTTTGAACCTCAGTTTTAACATGCAAGGGAGACACGGGCATCTGAGTCATACTGTCAGGTCATCTTTCCTAAATGCATGAAGTAGTTTCTGAAACAGTGCTCGAGACACTTGGTCATGGCTTGAAACCCGAATCTATTCCCTGCTCCATTAAGTGTGCAGGCATCAAGGCTCCTGCAGGTCCAACCTGTCAGCCTCAGAGAGGCTTTGTTCTCCCCAGTGCTGAGGGAAGGAGTTGGAACCACTGAAAGCTTTATCTATAAATACACCAGCAACCACAGCGGTGAGCTGCCAGGGGTTTGGCAGGGCTTTCTTTGGCCCCTGCAAACCACACGCTGTGGTGCAGCTGTCCCTTCCAGCTGGCTCACAGCAAGTCTTCCTGGTGGGGCAAAAAAATCAGCAAATGGGGGAATGTTGCCGGGGACAGGATGTGCCTGGAACATCTGGGTTCAGTCCCCTGTGCCTGCTTTGCTGTGGTGGTTGCACAAATAACCTGCACTGGCCACCAGCCTGGCCAGTGCACTGAGGGAACAAGGGCAAGATCTTGTTCAAAATAATACCTCTGTTGTTGCTCTGAAAGACAGGTGATGAAGCCCTTGACATTGGCAGAGACATCCAGCAGAAAGTGCATTTTTTTGTGTTTTCTTTATAAATCATGAATACACCTAATTTTGATGTGATGGGCTAATATAAATCGTGTGCTCTGGTTACTTGCTGTTACCTCCAGGTGTGCATGGAGCATCACTGAGAAAGTACTTTCCAAAACTATAATGCCCTCGGCAAAGGTGAGAGAGACCATAGGGATTTTGGACTCTACATTATCTCCTCCTGCCTTCCATGATCAGAGTCTGATCTTTTCAAGTGTATTTTTTCACCAAAAACCATTGGTTTAAGTTCATAGATTTACATGCTTCTCATCTTCAGCTAGTGCTGTCTGCTTTTAATTTAGTTTGTGATATGGGTGTAAAAACTGTAGAATTGGATCAGGGAAGTGGCATTTTTTAAAAATATCTTTGACCTAAATACCGTTGTAAAGGGATCCAGGCCTCTGCAATATTCAGTCATATTTTTACCAGCAGTGGTTTTGTCATCTTCTATTCCTGAATCATTTACTTATGACACTTTAAGTGGCCTAATCCTTTGAAAGCCTCAGCACCATGTTTCTGCATCTTCAACTTCAACTTGAATTGGAAAGTTCAATAACAAAATATCCCAGAAAACTGCTTGCTTTTAAAGAACATATCCTCAAATTACTGGGGGAAGCCTCCATAAATTAAATCACCCAAACTGAAAAGCAGTTATTAGGTTTGCAGGATTCTGATGGGCTACAGAAATAGTCCAGTTGATCTGAGAATAAATGACAGAAGAAAGAAGAAACACCTAAGAAAGGAATTTCCTCACCTTAAAGTCATCGAGGAAGAACTGGAGGGGCAGTGAGCATGTGGCACTACTCCACACTCACTGAGAAGCTAGGGAGGAATGAAAAAAGAACTGGTAAGGTGGAAAAACACACAAGTTTCAACAGGGTGGCTACTTGATAACAACATCCCCAAACGGTGCTGCTTTCTTTCCACAGCCATCGTGATAGCCTCACTGCTAACTCAACACCATGGAGCAGCTGCTCCATGGTTTTCACAGGACCCTGCTTACTTTCACGGGTCACATCTCAGGATTTGAGCTAGCTAGTGCTGAGGACAGTTTAGCTTTTTCAATCCTTTATTACCAGAAGACAGTCATGGCTATTCAGAGAATTGTGCCCCAGCCTGGTCTGCCTCCCTGCCTATCAAGGCTGTAGGGTTTAACCCAGCACCCTCCTGCTGAGCTTCTCCACTATGTCTGGCCTAAATCCATTTCCCCGACTGATACCTTCTCTTGAAGTGAAGACCCTCAGACGTGCAAAAGTGTCCTTTTCCTACCTGGAGTCTGTTCCAGTCATTAGCCTCTCACTGCTCAAAATGTTTATCTTATTCCTGTCTTGCATGGTTCTGGTTTGAATTTCCCTGCATTGCACTAACAGATAGCTAATCCCACTGAAATAATTAGCAAGATTATTAACACAAGCAAAAGTGAAATCAGGTGTTGCCAGATTATGCCTGCAGCCCCTGTATCAAGCTCTGCAGTGGAAAAGTCATTCCACTTTTGTTCTTTCCCATCTGGAAGCTCTTTTAACACCTGAGCATTGCATCAGCTTTTCTTACAGTCAAGTTTCCTTTCAGATATGCCCCCATTGAGATGTGACCACCATGTTGAGACGTGACCTGTGTTGTTTCATGTCACTTTAGTTATCTTTGGCTCCATTAGGGCCAATGTGAATCATCCAGGAAGCCCCAGATTACTCAGACTGGTGGTATCTGAACCACTCTCCAGTCCTGTAATACTTTTATCATGTGCCCCTGCCAGTTCTCATTGCCAATGTGCTTTCAGAGCAATGATGAAAACATGAGTTTTGGCTTTCAACTTGTCATTTCCACAGACAATTTACACACAATATTCCCAGTTCAGCAAGACTTTCTCCATGAATCTCTGACTTTTGAGATCTGTTGTCTAACCAGTCCAAATCCCATTGCAATGCTTTGTTGGTCTTGCTTTGGGCTGGAGATGTGTATTAACCAAATGAGCATGCGGTGCAAGTCAGAGCTCCAACTCATCCACACAGCCCCCTTTTTCAACCTTGCAATCCCATCAGATGCTGTCACGATCCGCTGTTAATACAGAGCCGGGGTCGTGATGGTTCGTTTGATCTCAGAGGTGCAAACAGGCAAATAGCAGGGGACAAAATCAGTTTATTTAACAACAGCAGTGCATTTTTATTAAATGCCAACAACTCAGTTGCGATAGAGGGGAGAGATATAGGAAACAAAGTATAGAGAGAAAAAGAGAGGGATGGGAAAATAGCTACCAACGAGACGAGACGGATGTCCTCATGGGCCAGCCAATGGATGGGTCTTCATCCGTGGGGAGTACTCAAGGGTCTTCTCCAGAGGGTCGCTTTTTTATAGTCCTTTTCCAAAGCGAGTGGCTTCTGGCCAAGAGGTGGGAAGATTTATGGACCATTGTGAGGTGCTCCGAGAGGCAGGTGCAGTCATGCAGGACATGCAGTCTCCAGCTGGTACCATGGCAGCAGGTCTAGTGAGCACAACACACCTGCAAGCAGTCACTCAGCAAGCATCCACCTCGACCAGGCCAGAAAACCACTGTTCGGAGTCAACCTGGGTGGGGGTCCTCGAGGTCTTCTTGTGACAGTCAGGAGGCAAAGACGAGGGAAACTTTGGACCGACCCTTACAGATGCCCAAACTAAAACTCCTCTTCTGTAAAGCCACATAGATTTGCCTTAGCTGCACTCTGCCCCTTAACAGTTTAAATTCATTTTGCCTGAGTTAAAGGTTAGGTTAGATCAGCCCTTTCACCTTGCCTCCCACTTTCAAAGGTCTGCATATAGGGGTGGAATAGGAAGAACATCTTCCCACCTCAGTTCTGAATGAAAGTGAAATTTAAGATTGAAAGTAACTGCATTTGGTGGGATGGGCTTGCTTTTGACCCTGGCTATCTAACATCATCCCAACTAGCTCCAGAGGCCATTGCCTAAGAATGGAACCACCCTGCTCTGAAAAATAAAGTAAGTGAATTACAGGAACTAGCAGGGCGTAGGACTAGCAACTGGGCCCCATCTCTGGTTAATGTATTAACTGTAAGCCTAAGTTTTGGGTGGTGTACCATCTAAACCACGGGTAGAGGTGTCTGTGTCAGACTAATGATTCTGTGGTAGCTGCTTGGCTAGGCTGGTTAAGTTTTACCCAGAGTGCTATCTCACCCAATTCTGGTTATTTCCTTTAATCTCTTTCTTTTGTATGTTAGAAATGCCACCATAGCTACAAAATTTCATTTGGAGGTGCCTGAGGTCATTCCTATGTTCTTGCTGAGAATCACCAGCTGGTAAGAGGCAGGTGGGTGTAGTTGCACATGCAAAAAAGCAGGAGCATTTATATTTGGGTATGGTGATGGCAGCTCAGAGCTAAGGGTGAAAAGGGGATATACATACACCTGTAGGGTTTCACAGGGGTTCTCACAAAGCCTACAGCTTCCCAGGACCAGCTGATTCATCAGACCATTCAGTGTGCACTGAAAATATGTTTTGACAACATGAGGAAAGCGTGTAAGCATCAGAAATGCTGACTAAAGTGCGAAAATCTTTCTGAGGTTTAAATACTTTTATTACAATATTGTGCAAATCTGAAGCGTGACCCTCTGGCAGAGGTCTGGATTTGGTCGTTTTTTTCACTTCTTTTAATTTGGTGGTAGAAGCAGCATCACAGGGAGGCAAACTGCTTGTAGATCTCCCTCTTTTTGGCACTAAAGCCTGTAACATGGTGCTTGGCTGAAGTGCCAGGGATGACACCTGGAAAGATCAGATATATAAACAGGATTTGCTCTTGTGTCACCCATCCTAGTGCCAATGTTGTTTGAAGATTGAAATGCAACTTCTTAGAGGAGCTTGCAGACCTCTCACAATTTCACTTCCCTGTGTATTACAAGGGGTGCATGTGGTGGTTGGGAATAGCTGGGTTGAGAAACAGGGGCCTTGGTCTTCCAGACTATGGTCTTTGAGATAGCTATAAACATGATCAAGAGCAGAAGTGTTTGTGAAGAGTAGGGTGTAAAATCGATGGGGAAATCCGGAGAGAGAGAAAAGTGGTTGAGCAGTTCCACGAGAAGCAGAAGTGAATCTACTATTTCTTGTAGTCAGCAAGGGAAAATATCTGGTGGAGAAACCTCAAAGCCTTGCAGTCCTCCTGTGTCCTCTACAACCTTCAATTCACTCTGTCCCTTAGGTGAACATTTATTGTAAGCATAAAAGAGAAAATTGGGTTGAAGTTGATGGTGAGAAACCTGCAGCATGTGCTGCAGTGGACTTTGAGAGGCAGACAGAGAATATCTGACAGGAAAGTATGGAGGATGGTCAGATCTAAGTTTCTCTCTTAAAGGTGCAATATCATTTCAACACATTATCCCTATCTGGCATGGGCTGGGTTTTGGGAGCACTTTGAAATTTTCAGCCCACCTACTGACTATCATCAATTTAAACTGAGCAAAATCGTATCAGAAGAGCTAAATATTCAAACAGTGCTAGTGGCATTGTCTGTGCAGGATGAGTGGTGGTGGAAGGATATGAGTGGCTGCTGATGTATGAAATCCAGGAGCTAGAGAGCAAACAAGCCACAGACTGCCAGCAGATTCAAACACCAATGTCATTTTGGTAAGCGCAGTCCTTGCTTGCCCCTGGACATACAGTACAGAATCTTACCCTTCCTGTTGTTTTACGTGTCACAGACCCCACAAGCACCCATCCAAGCGTAAAGGAAATAATTTGCTACTGTAGAAATAAATTATTCTTGTCAGTGAGCTAGAGAAGATTACTTGACTGAAAAGGTATTTCAGGAAATATCCCAGCACAAGTGATGTTTCTGTTTACTTCACTAAGGCCAGGAGTTTCTCCTGCACATATGTGTAAATGTTCTCCAGTGATGAAGGTGGACAGTTTTCTCTCCATGCAATGCTAGTTCAGAAGTCTGCAGAAGTCTGCCAGACCTGAGGGCTAACCCCTGGTGGGAGCTGCATTTCCTTATATGTGTGATATCCTGTGTCCAACAGAGCACAGTGACTTCTGCAGACATATATGGAAATTCTCCAGACTGACAAGCTGCCTTTCTAGATATGACTTAAGGGAGCAAGCATGTTAAAAACCAGCATAGCTAGAGGTTCTTAGAGAGGAGAGTAAAGCAATGTGCGTTCCCTCTCTCCAGAGCAGGGATTTCACAAAGCACAGGTAGTCAAGGCAAGCACCATGAACAGCCCACTCTGGATGATGGCACAATTAGCAAAGGTATTAAGGAGTACCAGCAAGCTTTGATCAGTTTTTTCCTCTTTGTCTGATGAGACTTCTGGTTGTCACACCAGGAATGACGTGTCTGAAACAGGAGCTGACATGGCAGAGAAGAAACTGGGACACTGCGGAAACAGCATGACCTCTGTCTGGCATTGCCACAGAGTCACAAGGATAGGATAGGACTTGTGGAGGTCTCTTGTCCAAACCCATGCACAGAGCAGGGCCAGGTGAGCTTCAAGTACCTCCAGGGATTAGATCCCATAACCTCCCTGGAGCCCTGTCCTGGTGTTTGACTACGATCGTGGCAAAAATTTGTTTTCAATACATTAGGTAGTGATTTTCCATGGCTACTGCTATATATTCCCCTAAGAAGAGTTGTCTGCTTCACCTTTACACCTTCTCCCTAAATCCCTCTTGAGACATCTCCTGTTGAGGCTGACCAAACCCAGTGTCTTCTCATAGGCCAGGTGCTCCTGCCCCAGTCAGTCACTTCTGCAGCCCTCAGCTATGGCAGCATCAGTGAAGAGCCAGCCAGCTGTGGGGCACGTGAGCCCACAGAGAAAGGCAGAGGCTCTGCCACTGCACTGATGAGTGCAGTAACAGCTCAGCGGCAAAGGAGTTGGCAGGGCTGACAGAGTGACGCATACTCGGCACAGGAGACTTGGTGTACCCTGGTGCTTTTGCTGCATACATCTAGTCTCAGAAAGGAAGAAAGAAATCAGGATGGGACGGCAGAAAATGATGGGTTATTGAGATTATGTAATGTGTCTCCTGATCATATCTGTATCACTTAACAGGGCAGATAAAGAGATGGCAACTCTATTTATCTCACCAGTAGAAAATAAGTATGGTTTGCAACTGCTGTCAGTTCTGTCCCAGCACCTAATCTTTTCCTGTTTGTGTCCCTTTAACTCTGCTGGTGTTAGATACCTCCTCTCCAGAGACTGGAGAATTGATCTGGGCTGACAGGCAAGGGCTGAACAGACTGAATGCGGACTCAGCTCTCAGTTCAAGTGGACAGATACTGCAAGAGCTGCTCTGCCCATGGGTGTGCCTGGCTGCTGCAAACAGCTTTCCCCATATTGTGCCCATGCCCCAGAGCTACCAGTGCTGAGACAGCCTTTTCTAGGCCACTTTTCCTGTGCAAACCACAAAGATGTTTTCTAGAGTCTGCAGGCAATAATCATTAGGGTTTGAACATCCAGATTTAAAAAATATTTTAAAATTGAGAGCCTGCATTTCCAGCTAGCACAAAAAAATATCCTCTTTAAGAAATTGCTACAAAATAATAGGCCAGAACTTCACAGCCTACACCACAATCGATGCTCTGGCAATGAGGCATTAGGAGAAAAATGTTGGTGTGGTCACAGTAGCTACTCATGGGGAAGATTGTTGTAGTTACCACCATGTCATAGAAAACTGTCTTACACATGAGGACATCTTTATTTCATGTTTAATTTTGCATGGCATATTTGAAACAGAAGGCATAAAAACTACTGCTGTTGGTGAAATGTGGACCTGCAGGCTGGGATTACAATCACTTAGCTGTAAGTGTCAGGAGTCAGAGTAGCTCTACACCATCAGCACCTACCACTGAGCAGTGTGTCCATGCTCGCCTTATATTTGGGAAAAGAAATTTCATCAGTGTGGTCAGCAGTCTGGAAAGCAGTCTGTCTTGTCTTAAAGCAGATTTGGCCTGACCTGCCTTGGATGAGGATGCACTGCTCTTTGGTGTTAGTACTGACTATATCTCCCACTAACAGGAGATGTAAACATCTCTATTAGAGACAGCCTGTGGCAACTGAACCGAGTCCCTTCTGTTCAGGCAGCAGGGGATTCCTGTAAGAAGATGGTGACACTATGGCCAAGGGGTAGTTATTAGTCGCAGTTTTGTTATCGCTGAACTTTTCTTTCAGTCTCAGCTTTAACAGGCTGTTTTTGCCATGTTATCATCTCCCTGGGCTTCTGCACAGCGTCTCACACTCATTTTCTTTCATCTTCTACTGTGAGACCATGGATAATTCCAAGCTCTTTACCCAGCCAGGGAGCAGATCGAATACAGCAACATCTGCACTCCTATAGGATTTTTGATTCCTTACAAACAGAAATCTTTGTGGAGACTTGAACACCACATCCCAAAGGAGAGCAGATGAATTGACAGGTGCTCTGGGTTTTTGGGTGCGCAGACCAGTGAGCCCAGAGGTCACACACCTGCACACCATACTCTCTTTGGATTCAGCCAAGGTGAATTCCTGCCTCCAGCCTCACAGCCGGAGCAGGAGGAGTCACAAGATACTTTGTGCCTGAGGAAAAGGATCAATATATTTTCTCTTCTTTTGATCATAGGACGATTTTTAGAAAAGCCTCATCAAAAATATGCTTGCTGCCAGCAGTGACTCGGTGCAGACTTGCTCCTCCCTTATCAGCAAGCATCAGCTCAGGCCTGGCCAAACTGGGTGTCTTGCCACCCTTCCAGCCGAGGGTTAGCGAGAGGGGGAGATGGGGCTCTTGGGTTGTTAACAGGCACTGAATCTGTTAAACATCTGCTTGTGAACTGTCGCTTCCTGCCAAGCACTGCCCACAGACTGGCAGAGCGTCTGCACTGCTTGTGGTGCTGCCGTGCACCACATGCACAGCTCAGACAGATCTCAGTTTGCTGCTGCCCCTGCTGCACTTCACTAAGTAGGGGCTTATGTGACAGCCCTTGAAATTCTCATTAATTTTTTTTCTTATCTTAAAAAGTTAATTTTCAGTGAACTACATGTAACAGCAGAGTCTGGGCTTTTGTCATAACATAAGTACCATCAGCTCCACAGTAATACAGCTCTCACTAAAATAAAATCCCAAAGCATGTTTGGTGCAGTAACTCAGTATTTTACCACAGCACATATAAGATCTCTCTAATGTTATTTTCTTTACTCTTTCCATTTTGCCTCTAGCCAGCAAATTCAGCATGACAGAAGCATACGCAGAAACCACAGCTGAATACGCTTACGATGAACATGCGTTCGCCTGCAATAAAACCGACATCCAAGAGTTTGGGAAAATATTTCTGCCGATATTTTACATTGTGGTGTTTGCCCTTGGTCTCACAGGGAATCTAATGGTGGTTTTTGCCATTGTGAAAGGCAACAAAAAAAGCATCACTGACATCTATCTCCTGAACCTGGCTGTCTCTGACCTTCTCTTTGTGATCTCCCTCCCATTCTGGGCATCCAGCACGGTCCGTGGATGGACCATTGGGACCATTGCATGTACAGCTGTTTCTTCACTGTATTACATTGGTTTCTTTGGGGGCATGTTCTTTATCACTGTTATCAGCATTGACAGGTACTTGGCCATTGTCCGGGCAACTTACTCTCTGAAATCCAGAACAGTAAGACATGGCTTTCTTGTAACCTTTGGAGTGTGGGCAGTAGCAGTTTTAGTGTCAGTGCCACATTTTGTGTTCTCCCAGCTCGTAGAAAATGACTGCATTGCTGTCTTCCCAGAGAAGCTGGAGAACATCTGGCCAGTGTTCTGCAATATGGAGCTGAACACCATCGGCTTTTTCATCCCAGTCTGTATCATACTCTATTGCTACTGTGGGATCATCAAAACCCTTCTGTCCTGCAAAAATCAGAAAAAAGCACGAGCCATAAAATTGATATTGGTTGTGGTGGTGGTGTTTTTTCTGTTTTGGTCTCCCTACAATGTACTGATTTTTCTAGATACTTTAAATCACTATGAGTTATTCACAAATTGCAACCAAATTAAGTCATTGGACTACGCAATGCACCTGACTGAAACCATTGCATTCAGTCACTGTTGTCTCAATCCTCTTATCTATGCATTTGCTGGGGAAAAATTTAGGAAATACCTTTATCATGTCTGCTTGAAGTACTGTCCATTCCCATGTTTCTGTGGCCCCTGCAGTCACTACCAGGTCCCTCTTTCAGTTAGTTACGCAGAAAGTGTGGTGAACAGCAACATAACTCTGAACACCAGTGACCAGGATGCCTCTGTGTTGGTCTAAAAGGCTTTGGGAAGGAGAAATGTAGCCATATGTGTCTCCTGCAGGGATAGCAACCACTGAGGGGTTGCATTTACTTGTATGAAGAGCCTTAATGGCTGCACTGAATTACTGACATGCCTCTAGTTGAGCATTAAATATTCTAAAATAGTAAAGACTTTAAAAACAAAAGCAGTACAATATGTCAGTGTTGGACATGGAATGGAATCAAGAGCAAGGAAGAGGGAAAGTAAAAACAAAAGGAGCGCTCTGTGCCTAGAAAAGGAGGTGGAGAAGAATTTAAGGGTAGAGAATCTTTTCAACAGTTCCACCACTGGAACTTGTGCATGTGTCAGTGTATGTGCATGTGATACTGATGTACATAGACCTAAACCCATTTTTTAAGGGAAGTGAAATATCTTTAATGAGTGGTGACTGACTTATAGGAGAGAGGAATATTTTTGATAGTAAGCGGTATATCTTTCATGCTATATATCCATAAGGAAGTGATTTTGTGGTTATTGATTGCAACAAATGTTTTAACTGTGCTTTCATATGTAATAAAATCCCACTGTTTATAAAAAAAATGAGTTATTTCTGAATATGTGTTTAGTGTCATCTGTTCACTCTGTGTTTATATCATGCAGTAATCAGAGCAAGTATCTCTAATCCACCCTTTAGGATTAGAGATATGCCAGTGGGTGTATCTCCCGATTTCCACGGGCTTGACCTCAGCCAAATGCCAGAACTCCATGGAGCCTTCACTCAGCACATCCCCAAGGGCTCTGGCCAGTGGATATCAGCACCCTCTGGAACAATGGGAGCTGGAAGTGTGGGTTTGGATATCCCTGTGCTTGGTCCCAATATAGCACAATCAGGCTGGGCACGGTAAGTCCCTGCCTCTCACCCATGCCCTGCTTGCTACATGTTGTAAACACCAACCGTGTATACACCGTCACAGACAATGGCTTTGGGACAAAATAACCACTTGCCCATGCTGCTTACCACAACCTTCCTCAAGCTTTGGGGCCTCTACCACTGCAGCTGATTTCTCCAAGGAAAACTGCAGCTGTACCCAGACTTAATACATCCCAGAGGACACATTTCCCATGTGCACTCCACAGCCTCCAAATATCTTTTTTACTCATGCAGGAACAATGCAGTGGGGACACAAAATGTTCCATCAGACAACTGACTCCTTTACCTGGGCATCTGTGTCATCATCTGCTGCAAAAGGAAAGGAGAATTTGTTGGCACTGTGGACTTGAGTTAGGTGAGTGGAAAAAGGATTGCTGCCAATAATGAAGCTGAGATCACCTTACAAGGAAAAATCAAGGACCAATCTTACAAAACAAGTCCATGGCAGTGGAACCCTCTCTCTGTACACTGATAGAATTGGTAATATGTCAAATCTGAAGAAACAGAAACACTTTTGAACTAACACAAAAAAGTTGGTTCAGAATGTCAGGGGGAGGAATAGGGCCTTTCTTTACGGACTTTAGTACCACCTTGTTTCCTAGAAAATGTGGAGGAGAGTGTGTCAATTGAGCAATTTTCCTATGGCAATAATTGCACAAATATTCCATTTTTTTGCCACTGAATATTCAGCACAATTTACAGTAAAAAAACCCCAACCAAACCAAGTTTTCATAAAACTCTTTGTATTTGGTGGAAATATAATCTCTATGCTCAATTTTGTAATTTTCAGCTGTAAGTGGACTTCCAGACTCCAGATTGCTGTCTAAGATTAAGTGTAGCATGAGTGTCACTTGAAGTTAAATTATTTTTCAAAATTCACTCTGCCTAATCAAATTATATAAGGCAACTGTGTTTGTCCCTACCTCCAAGAAATTTTAAGAAACTGTATTTTTAGAACATTTTTTAAAGAAATGCCAAGATGTGCAGAAAGAAAGAGGAAGGCTCTCAGACTAAACAAGAAGTTATCTGCATGAAGTCAGCCTGAAGACGGTGAGTTGCCCAACTGAGCAATGCAATCATGCTTTTAACTTTTTTTATTTAACTTCCCTTTGATTTTCCAGACAATGGTGAGTTACTGAGTGGGAAGAGTAAAAGGCACCTTTAAAAATTATCCATGTGCTGTCGTCAGAATAAAAGGTGGAAATCCAGAGATTGATGCCAGCTCTCCAGGAAAATAGAGGTTTTTGCTGCTTTGACCCAGTGGTTCCCCAGCAATCCTACCCATGACCAGCACAATGCACCCCTCTCCTTCCAGATCCATCCCCCTTTGGCAGGGCAGACTTGCTTCTGTGAGTCAGATTGCCTTGGCAGCCCTGGGCCCCCTGCAAGACGCAAAAAACGTTCACTTCCAAGTCAAGGCCCCTCCTGAAAACTTGTGCTCCTGTCTTCTCTGCCACACTGTGCTATGGAATACTTCCGAGCATTGCCAGCATAACACTGTCAAGTTTTATGCCACATATTTGCAAGTTATTATGTTTGCCATTTTTTTCATGGTTTTATTGCTCAATAAGTGAGCATTTGTATGAGATTAAAAATTTCAGGGGGTTTCTAGGCATTTGGCTCCACAACAAACTGCTAGTTTATGCAGGTTCCTCCTCATAGGAGCCACAGTAAACCTTTGGAAACTCAAGTGAAAACCAAAATTACCATTTTCATTTTATTTGTATTAGCAGGAAGAGTATTCTTTTAATTGCTCCTTAAAAAGCTTTGGCCTCCATGGGACATACCTGTGCACTGAGAGCAGCAAGTAGCAAACTTTACCAGGTCTGGGTTCAGCTGCAAGCTGAGACAGGCATTGCTGCCCTTTGCTGCACTGCACCGTTCAAGCCTGGCAGAAAGCTCATTGATGTCTCTTTAAGAACTGGACTTTCAGTTAATTGTAGCCTTTATTTAAAGATACAACTTCTCTTTCAAAACCTCTGCAGCAGGAAACTTGTGTTTTCTAACTGCCTGGTTAGTTTACAACCTGCAAAGATTTTCTATGTACAGTACTAATGATGACGTTTATCCTTAGACTGGATCAACACATCCCTGAGGACAAGCAACATCCTGTTCCTACCCATTGCCCATGAGAAAGTAAACCAGTCTCTCAGTATGCCATAAAACCTTTACATCTGCCATAAATTAAGGACAGACTCTTGCTTACTTATCAAGTCACAATTTACACATGGAAATGCACACACACTTGTATCTATCAATTGAACAGTTTTTAGTTGTGCAAAAAGGAGGTGAGAAAATCTCTGGGTTTGGGGGGTGGGTGTTGGGCTTTGGGGTTTTGAGGGGTGATGAGCTATCTTTGCATCCTAATTTTTCATTATTATCAACTTTTTTTCCTGTTTGAGAGTCACACTGACACCATAAATCTTTTCCCAGCTGGGTTAAAGTTTGAGGAACTAGTAAAACCTGAATCCAAATTTCCTCAGCAGGTGCATGACTATATTTCACCTTCTACTTAAAAATAGAATGAACAAGACATATGAACATATGAACGTATTTATAAATCATAAATATGAACATATTTAGCTGAACTGCTTGCAGTGAGATTACATGGACATCAGTATTTTTTTAGGTGCCACTGTGAGTGCTTCTCATTCAAATATTACAACACAGTTCCAAAATGGTAGGATTTATATTTCTTCTTCCTTTTTTTTTTTTCCTAAACCACTCTAGGTGCTTGGGTTTTTTAACAAAAAACTTGTACAAAAACTTAGAAGTACAGCTGTTCAAAGCATCACATTGGCCTAGGAAATTGCTCAGCAGTGAAAGCTGTCATTTTCAACACTGGCATCAGAAGGAGCCTGTCACTACCCACATATTTCCTTTGGATTTAGCATTTGGTGGGAGTGGATTTGAAGTCCTAGCCCAGGGTAGTCTGAAGTTTTAATGACTTTCTCCACAGAGGAACTATTAATGAATTAATGGGTTATGAGTTAAGTTCTGTCATTTCCATCTTGTCTCTATAACCTTTGTGAGGTCCCTCACTGAGATCTTGTGAGTGACACAAGACCCTTGTCTTAGCAGGACAACAAGGGAACGAGTCTGATCCATGCAAATCCCAAGTCCTGCTATCACTAAAAAACAAATGAGAAATTTTCAAAGAAAATCTGATGTTGTGCCACCTCTAAACATTATTGCTTTTTTGGGTCCCATCTGGTGATGTCTTTCCTCTGTAGTTATAGCCCAAGCATGATGCATATTTGCCAAAGGCCATAAACAGTCACTTCTAAAATAGCCACTGAATGAAATATTGTCTGATTAAGAACATACCTGGTTCTGCTCAAAGTTTTACTGTTTGCAGTTCTGATGCCTTGGGTTTTAGCTTCTATATTTTTCAGAATCTCTGCTGCTTAGTGTGTAACTCTGAAACTTCATATTAGGTGTTAGTAGGTTCTCTTCACAGAGTAGTTAGACAAAACAATCCCTTCCCAGCCAGAGAATCAAGGACAACTGGTACCCAAAAAAGCATAAACAATGATGAGGGAAAGGGGGCTGAGACTTCATAGCCTGGGGCTGTGGTTGGATAATTGACCCCAAAATGCAGATGAACCAAAACTTACAAAAGTATAAAGATTTGTGACCAGGATCCATCTTAGATTTGATCTGGGTGTAGCCCCGGCCGGGCTCTTGCACTGCCCAAAGGGTATCCTTTCAATAAATACCTGTTCTATTCCTCTTGCTCTGTCTAGTCTCTGTTCCAGGTCAGCCTTTCCAGGCATCAGTTCACTTTCTTAACTCTGTAGATACCCAAAACTCTTATGAAAATCTGTGTCATCCAGAGTTATTATTTTGAAAATCAAGTTCAGTCATCAAAGCAAAAATTGAGAACAATTTCTAAGTATTAAAAATTGGTTTCTGACACTTAACCATATACATATAGTTTCTGTTGAAGTTAGCAATAATTCTGCTGCCACTTGTAAGCAGAACTTCCTAATTTACTTTGTAAGAGCTTAGTTTTCATCATACACACCCAAACCTCAAGATCTGTGTTTTACAGGGTCAGTGCTAACACATTGTTTTCCATATGGGAAAAAAAAAATCCACCAACTGTTCCTGTCTGATTTTGCTTGTTACACTAACATGCAACACAAAAATGTTAATACATTGCATTTTTCATTCTTCTCCCTAAAGAAATACTGTGAAATAACTCCCATTGGACATGAGAAAAATGGTTTGCTTTTGAAGAACAGTTTGCATTTGCCACATTTCTAATCATGATATTTCAGTCAGTAGGAAGGAGCACATGAACTTTGTATCACTGAAGTCAGAGGTTAGTAAATGGGATAGAGAATGCAAGCAAGGACTCTGGCACTGCTGTTTCACTAGACGGGATAATAATCCACTTTCCAACTGCAGCTGTCACTGGAACAGTCTGCTTCCCACCCCACTCAGATTTTAAGTCTCTGATAAATTGCGTGCATTTGTCACTGCTCCATATCCAGCCGCAGCACAACAGCCCCACAACACAGAAGTCCAATATGCCAGGATAATGCAGGCAACCGAAAGCTGCATTTCTCCCATGAGGAATTCACGTTTAGCCCATAAATTTGCTACATCGAAATGAAAGCCAGCTCCAGCGAGAGGCGTAGAAATGTCAGCAGAGATAGCAGTGGCCCGTACTTGCAGGGCACGGAGGACACCGACAAAGCTGAGGAAGCAGAGCGGCCATAGCCCCAAGCACCTGTGGCAAGACACTTCCCCCTGGTGTCAGACTCGAGCTACTGTTCCCATGAGGAATCTGTCCCCGGAGCAGGACGGTTCCCTACAGGTAGGAGCTGCTTGGAACCCCGAGCTGCTGCTTCGATTATTTTTCCAGTCTCCCACCAGGTAGGAGCGAGGCAGAAGGAAATGGAACATCTGAAACGCACCTGGAGCAGGTTGTTGAACCATCTTTGGCCACCGCCCTTTGCCACCCACTTTGTCCCAGGCAATTGCTGAGCAACACAGATCCCTGTTTGGCCATGAAAGGCAATTGGGAGCATTTCTCACTGGAGAATGGGAACCAGTAGTGCTAATGGCCTGTAACCAGCCAGGGATGGGGAACTGGGTAAGCCCAGAAATTGCTTCTTCAGCACTTCCTCGGGACATCATGCTAGGCTTTCTGGTACAGATGAAGGACCTTCACCTCACTTCTTTGCCCTGCAAGGATTGTGTCTGAGGAGGCCCAAAGCTGGGTTTGCCTGTTTTGGGAATGGCAGTATTAAAGCTGACTAAAATTTGCCAGATCTTGACCCCTAAGTGGCTTCAGAGCCCCTTTGCAGTGAGTGTCTGCTGCCCTTCGGGGTCCCCCTCCACTTTGGACTCCTGTCTTAGAAAATAGCTATCCTCATACTGTGATCAGCTTTTTTCTTGTTTGGTTGGTTTTTGTTTGTGTTTTTTGTTTGGTTGGCTTTTTGTTTGATTGGCTTTTTGTTTTCGTTTGGTTTTTGTTTTGTTTTGGGTTTTTTTTTTTCCCAAGGGAGACCTCATTTGGGTAATTAAGGCTCACCCTTGTTCAGTTTCTTTTTCTTTGCTGGTCCTGTTGCTGAGCCTTGCTCTCTAGATCCTCCTGGTAGTTCAGGTTTCAGGAGGTTACAGTGAAAGGATGGACAAAATTCAAGTTACAATAAAAACAACACAGAATTACCAGGCCAGGGTTTACAGTTCAAATCAGATTCAGAAGGTGCAGCTGTAGACAGTGGCATACATCTTTTTGCACAAGGCTAACAGCACCTGGAGCCAAGTATTTCCAGAGTCACCACACCTTCTCACTATCCCTGTAATCACCCTTGCTCACACATGACCCTCTGCCCTAAGCTCACGTCATTCCTTCTGCCCATCTTCAGTCTCAGTTCTTTCTCTGCATTTCCAGAAGGTGGCATCATTAAACTCCATTGGATCTGAAAGTCATTCATGGTTAAACCAGGACACCAGTCAAGCCAGTGGAGTCACTGATGAGCAAGTACAGAGTGTAAAAAATTTGTTTGTGAAAAGTAAGAAAAAACTAATCACTACATTGTGCTGATGGAAGAAATATCAATTTCTCCAAGGTTTTATTTATTTGCTTGTGAGCAAATGAAAGTGTGTGAATGTAAAATTAACTACAGGCAGTTTCATCAACAATTCACAAAGCACATCAGAATACCCTGTGAATCACAAAGATGACAGAGGTACTCCAATGAAAACCTTTTGTTGTGCCTGCCACAGTTTCATTTTGGTTTCCCCTGCTACTAAAAGTGAACTGAATATTGTGTAAGTTGGCTGTACAGATTATCTTGAATGGGCCTTTCAGTGAAGCAGCTATTCCATGGGCTAACAGAGTGCCTGGGCCTTAGCAAACATGGAAAGATTAGTAATTCTTAAGGTCAAGTATTAGTTCTTTCTCCCTCTTGGTCCTCTGCAAATACTTTAGTTCTTTTATATTACATCTGCTGTGGGAGGAACATGTCAGGAAAGACTTTGAAGATGTAGATGTTTAGGATGCCAGTCATTTAATAAGCTTTTAAAGGCTACCAGCAACTGAAGAGTTTGAGACTCGGGGGCACCAACACCAAGCACACAGAACACAAAGCCTTTACGCCACATTGTCATCCTTCCTCTGTATCTAAACTCATCACAATAAACACACAAAAAAAGTGGCCTGAGAACACTTCTGCTATTCACCACTGCCTTGCCATTTTTTTTCCTTTTTCTTCAGAAAGGCTAGCCTTTAAGAAGATGTCATAGTTAAGATTAGGTGATGGCTGGGTCATTTAGAAAAACAAATAATTAAATCTCAGGTATCAACTGCTCCTCAGAGTGGAAACAGCCCGAATTTCTTACCTACCTGTAGAAACAGCTTGGTAACATTTAACGAATCACTGAACATGACAAAGAAATCTCCCTGCTGTGCCATTTCACATTTAAGAAGAATAAAACTCATGTTTTTTACACCAGTGATTTTTATTTTAAGTAAAATTCAGCATACAAAATGACTATTTCTGTCATGTTCGAGGTGAGAAGTTTCAGTTCTTTTTTTTAATGAGGAGTTCTGTCTGTAGCAGCTTTGCAAGCACAGCATGTAGAAAGAAAGCAAATTAGGCTGAGGAACAGAATGACTGACACCATTCACAGAATCACCAGTGGATATAAACAGTAGAATGCACACTGGGGCTGCTCTACTGAAAGAAAAAAGATGAGGGGAATTGCAGCTTAGCGTTGAACAGGGAAAAGATGTTTTTGGCATAAATAATTTCCTTGTCAGCACAAACAGCTATCTTAGCCAAAGGGAATTCATGCATTCAAAAAGATTGAAGTAAATTGTGAGAGAATCATCAGAAACAACAACAGTGGTTGTCTCTAAAACTAGGAAATTATTCACTTCCTTTTTAAAGTTCTCCCTCAGATTGCTCTCAGTTTTGCTGCAGGAAACTTTGAATACATTAAAAATTACAAAGAAAGGAACAGTACAATGAACTGGTAGCACAAACACTGCTAACAAGGAAGGCTGGGAGCTACAGATGTGCAAACTGTAATCCAAATTCACCTGAATTGCAAAAGAAGAACCCCACAAGGCCAGACTATGCACGAAGGAGCAGGCCACCTGATGGAGAGCATGGTTTGATGAGAAAGGTAAATGTCCATCTGTGACTTTGGCAGCCTAGATCCTGCACTGATCCACACAATCAATCAAAATACTAATTCTTGCAATAGTTGTCCCTTTTATTAACTGTCATCTGCTTCTCTCAAGGGCCAGTCTCTTTCAAAAGGGGGCTTGTCTGAATCATCTGTCCCTGACCAGCACTGAGATCAGACAGAATGGATGGTGCACTGCCGTATCAGTGGTAAGTATCTCACAGCCTATTTAGTGAGTTAGGTAAATGTGTATCTCCAGTCCTTCCTTGGGCAAGACTCTTATGCCTCCTGTAAAATGACAAATTAGTTATAAGACTTCCCATAAAAGATGAGAGTGGCTGAAATAATCTTTTGGTGAGAAGCAAAGTTTTTTATGGCATGTTGTTCCACATTTTGCTTTTATTAAGTTTCTTCCTGTTGCATTTAATGTGCCCTCCCCCACCCCCTACCATCTCATATAAAAGGTTAATCTCCTTCCACTCAGGCCAATCAGGTTTGGTCCACCCCTGTGCACCCATGATTTATTTGGTCAGTGCCACATATCCTGATACCATTTAGTAAAGAGGTAAAATGACCTTCTCTTCCCCTGCAAAACCTTTAGTTTTTACAGCAACATCACTGAAAATGCTTCCCCCTTTCCCCATAATCTTGCCGTCTCCTGCCATTCTCCTTTTCTTAGTCTCTGCCATGTTCTCCAAAAAGCATCTGAAAAAGACAGACTGCCATGTGTTACAAGGGGACCTCAGAGCTCCCCTACTGGAAACTACAGTTATACTCAGTCCCTTCCACTCTTCTTTATCTCCAAGCAATTGCAGGACTGAACTCACAACACCTTTCCTCTGTTTTCTGCATTGTCTCATTTGCTCTTTTTTTTTCCTGTTTGCTCTTGAGTTTTCTTTGCAGGCTCTCCCAGGGACTCTGTCCACTGGTTAGCCATCAGAAGGTATTTCAGGATTCATTCATGTCCTGTTGATTTTTATGAACTGGTAGATATATTTTTTAATCTTCATTTTCCGGAGTTCACACATCATAAGTTTTCAGCATCTGAAGTTGTAACCATTTTTCTCTTTTTTGTGGCTGAGCATTCTTCTTTCTGCAGAAACACTTGCTCAGTCTCCTTACAAAGACAGTCTTTTCCATTTGGTGATTTACCATGAAGTGAGTTGGTATTATGGCAGGTGCATTTGCTACTCGAAAGCCTTGCAAAGAAGGACTGAGAAGAAGGCACTGTGCCAGGTAGGTGCTTTCTTCAGGCTAGTGCCATATGCATAATTCCAAACTGGAATTCACATAGTTGCAGACTTTTTCCCTGCAGACAGTATGCCTGAAAGATCAGAAGCATATCTTGAATTGTGGCGTGTGTGCTAATGATAGGTCTTGAAAGACTGCTGATGATGGTCAACACATCTCGCAAAATGTTGCTGCTGATGGGAAAACATTCCTTAACCAGAGTTCTTACAGGATCAAAGGGATTTAATATCTGGATTCAGTTCTATCCACCTCTTCATGTAGAAATCAAGAAAAATCACCACTGATGAAATTCAGAGAAGATACCTAGTTTGATAGAGCTGAAAATAATGAGTGGGACGAGATAAGCATGTAGATGCATAGTGGTTTATTGAGGAAAAAAAATTTACAGCAGAACTAAGAAACATCAATGCCTAAGAGATCATTGTAAAGAGCAAGAGGTGTTTTTTTCCTGAAAAGCATGTACTCAAAGAAAGATTTTCTGTCATAGTTTTTGTGGCTAAAGAGCTGAACTTGTGGCCCTAGTGCAACAGCACGTCAAAGAAAAGATTAATGAGGCCTTTACAGAGACAAAAGAACAACAAGAGGAACAGCTTCTGGTTTCTGTGAGCAGAGCTGATGAAATGTGTACAGTAATCTGCTTATCTGATGTCCACATCCTTTAAGGACTGCTAGTAAACTGAAGAGAAAATGTACGTAATCTGCAGATCAATAACCTGTACTGGAGGAACATCTCCCAGAGGCAGATTTTAAAATCTCTACAGACACAGCTTGTGAAAGATGACTGGCAAGGTCCTTCCCATACAATTGTTTTATTCTGGCAAAACCTGAAACCAGTAGATCCCGCATCTCATGCTGTCCTCACATCAAGCTTTTCAGCCAAAGATAAGTTATTGGGCAGTACAACAGAGGCATATGAGATAGCAGCAAATAGCATAACTGAACAAAAGCGATACCTCTGTCTGGAATAACACCAGAGAGTGAACAAGAAAACATACAATCTCTTGTGGACAGGGGTGCCCTATTCTTCCTACTCTCACTACCATCTTCTGTAGATTTCTTGTTTCTGCTTCTCATTGTGTCATTTCAGTTTCCTCTGATCACAAGAAAGCAGGCTCCTCTGTTGAGAAATGGTTTGTACTTCTGCTTGGCTGGTCTTTTCTGGAAAGCAGCACCTGCCACTGCCAGCACAGCTGTTCTGTTGGCAGGACTCACAACCATCCCACTTGACTACCATATGTCATCTGTGCTATCTTCTCCTTTCTCAGGATCCCCCAAAAGACAAATAAGGCCCATCTCACTCTCAAGATAAATTCATAGAAGCTGCTGAGCTTCCTGCTGTGACAGAGAGCCATGGTAAACCTCAGCACTTTGCATGCTCTGTCCTTAGACCATACATGCGTGTGCATATCCTACTTCTTACTCACTTTTTTGACCACTATTATATTTTGTGCTGGGCATAGTAGGAGGTAGATTCTCTGTATATAAAACCTGCAACCAAAAACATCAAGGAAAAAGGTAGTGTGAATTAATATGCCTTCATTTCTGTTTTTAGTAAGGTAAGTAGGAATTAGGAAGCTCAAACAACAGTGATTAAAAGGAGCCTTCCCTACACTAAATCTATACAGTTTTTTTCTTCTACAATTACATAATGCAACTTGAAAAATTACCTATCTGTCAGAGAAGGACTAGAAACACACTTCCCACACACACATGAAATGCCTGCCTCCTTTCTGCTCACTACAGGTGATTCTTTGATTTTTTTTTTCCTGAGATTAAGCAAAGAACAAGGTTTCAGTTGGATGAGAGCTGAGTGACATCTATGCTTAGTGACATCAGTTTTAATGATTGCTGGATGAGATGAAACAGCTTTAACTCAGTAATCAGTCTCCCAGTGGAAACTGTGATTTTTTTGAACATTATAAGATCTGTTTAATTCTATTTCTGACTTAAAGGGACTATTTCTGATGAGCACTGAGGAGACAAGTACTTATGATACAGTCTAAGGAAGTCGAGGCTTCCGCTAAGAAACACAGCTACCTAGTCACATCTGCTTTTTACAGCTGGTGGATACTGCTGTGTGGGTAGCACCTCCCTGGCAGAGCTACCTGAAGAGAAGCAAGTGATTCTGCACCCTTAGAGCAAAGAAGCTTCTTCACATCATCTAAGAAGAAAGGAGGAGAAAAGGTAAAATTCATTAAATGCAATTGCTCAAACATTTGTGTATCATGTACACTCATGATATGTGTGAATGTAATGCTTTCTCATTTACCTTTTATAGCTGCTCAGGTAATTCTTTTAGGCAGTTTTAAGAATTCTTGCATCATCAGAAGTGGGTGTATTCTGTGAGCATATGTTTTTAAGTATTCAGATATATTATGCTGAACCTAGATTAGATTCAGGTATGTCTGGGTGCAGTTGCTGCAAAGCTGTCATTTCTACACCACTGGTGTCAAACGGTTCTTTTAACTTTGTGATTTGTAAATCAGATTAAATTCCTCTCTGTAGAATGGAACAGAACTGTAGGCTGGAAAGGTGTCATGCTTGGGACTACACACAGTAGGTCTCAGATTAATGATAGTCAATGTTTGCTGGTATGTAGCAGCAACACACAGGGCAAAGACAAGTAAAGCTAAGAAACTCCTGCTTTCTACTCATAAAATGAAGACAAAGGGGAAGAACATAGCTCAGGCTTAGAGTTCTGATATGTTAGGCTAAAAAAATGCCACTTGTGATGTGAATAATACACACAAGTAAGAACAGAACTCAGACTTGAATTTCTGGTATGTTAGGCTAAAAGAATGATTCTGTGATGTGAATAACACACAGACTTATAAGTCAGCAAAATATTTGCCCTGTGTCCAACTTACATCACTTAAGACTGCCTATTAGAAAAGAACATACATACGAAGATGACAAATTCCTGTTACTCATTTAGCCATTAGAAATAAGCACTTTTGAAAATAAGCACTATTGAAAGCTCATGACAGCTTTCAGTAAATGTAATTTCATAAGGAAAGTCTGATGCATGTTTATCACTGTCTTTTTACAGTGGGTGACATATGCCTGATGGGAAAGGTGGGTGAGTGAAATTCTGAACTGCTATGAACAATGAGTTTGCTTTTTACTTTGCTCTACATGGAACTTAACCTTCTCTGATTTGACACTGTGGCCCACATCTTTCATTCCCATGCTTTCCTGTCATCCTTTCGAACTTCCCTTTGTGTTTGACATGCAAGTTGCACAGTGCTGCATGGACTAAGCACATGCATGCTCAGGACAGTACCTCGTTCAAGTGTGCACATGCATCCATCCCATAATGCTTACATAATGTCTGAGAACCTGCAGTGAGTCGTGTGCCAAGCTGCGAGTCAATCACTCGTGATTCAGATTTGTGGAGTAACCACACGGTCTTGATGCACTAAAAGTCACTGACATTTTTATATTCTTCCCTTTTCAGAACTGGGGGAAAAAACATGAGTTCTTCAAGTACAGAGTCCCTTGAAGTTGAACTCTCAACCTTTTATGACTATTACGATACTTATTACGATGCTCCAAAACTATGCAGTAAAGAAGGCGTCAGGAGGTTTGCAGCCTCCTTCCTACCTGTTCTGTATTCCCTGGTATTCCTGGTCGGGCTCGCTGGAAACATTCTGGTCATCATGGTTCTCTTAAAATACAAGAGGCTGAAGAGCATGACTGATGTGTACCTGCTAAACCTCGCCATCTCAGATTTGCTCTTCGTTTTATCCTTGCCATTCTGGTCTTACTTCTCAGTAGACCAATGGGTTTTTGGAACTCCTTGGTGTAAAATAATTTCGTGGATCTACCTGGTTGGGTTTTACAGTGGGATATTTTTTATTATGCTAATGAGCATAGACAGATACCTGGCAATTGTCCGTGCAGTGTTTTCCTTGAAAGCAAGGACCGCCTTCCACGGCTTGATTACTAGCCTTGTTGTATGGCTAGTAGCTCTTTTAGCCTCAGTCCCTGAGCTTGTGTTTAGAGAGTCTTTTAATGAACATAATTATACTACCTGCAAGCCGATATTTCCAGGCAATTTCACAACATGGAAGCTTTTTTCCACTTTGGAAGTCAACATTTTAGGGCTCCTAATCCCTTTTATAATTATGACATTTTGTTACTCCATGATCATTAAAACATTAGTTCACTGTAGAAATGACAAAAAGAATAAGGCTGTGAAGATGATTTTTGCTGTGATGGTTGTGTTTTTCTTTTTTTGGACCCCCTACAACATTGTTATTTTTTTACAACTGCTGGAATTTATGGGAGTCATTAAAGACTGTCAAGTGAGCAGGAGTCTGGACTATGCTTTCCAGGTAACAGAAATCCTTGGACTTTTTCACTGTTGCCTCAATCCAGTCATCTACTTCTTCATGGGGGAGAAGTTTAAGAAGTACCTGAAGATGCTCTTCAAGAACTGGCAGTTACCTGGGTATTTCTGCAAGTGGTGTGGAGTTCACATCACTTACCACACTGAATCTACTAGTTCGTTCCACACACAGTCTACAGGGGACCAAGATGGTCTGTAACACATTTCAGACCAGCCACTGAACTCAGCAGCAAGCAAACTGACAACAGTGGGAACTTTGAAAAGCTAAGCGAATGCAGACACATGTAACAATAAGCTAGTGCTGGATAATTACTTACTTCAGCTTTATTTGTGCCTCTAGATTTTCTGAGTATTATGACAGAGGATATCCCAAATATGGAACATGGGAGATGGACACGCAAGGTTTCTCTGCTGTGATTACAAATCACTGCTCAGCTCTGTGCAAAGCACTGCACTTTGTGGCTTCTTTTTCTCCAGCATCAAGACATTGGCCTGCATGGAGAGGCAGAGGTGAGACAGCACCTTGTCATCAGCACATGCACTTGGAAAACATATTAATGTATTCAAGGATGATTATAACCATACTTTTTTATTCTGCAGTTGATCTATGTAGGACTTGTTCACTCGTGATTCTCAGGTAGCTATTAGCAGTACCTGCTACTTTTAAATGTTTCATTGCAGGGGGGATGATATACCCCCTGTTATTAAGAAAAAGGACAAAATATATTCTCTATATGCACAAAGACACAAAGCAAAGCCATTACTTTTCATTGTAGGTGTGTTTTCTCTCAGGTTGACATATATGTCTATATGTAGGTGTATATATAGGCATTTTGAATTACTTTATCACTGTAACTCAGGATAGCAATTCTGTATTTTAATTAACATAGAAAATATTTTGAATATTTTTGAATAAAAGTGTTTAAAAACCTTATTTTCCAGCATGTGTGAATAAATTTGAAGCATCTTATTTAATAGTATATATTTTAAAATGAATGTCCTTTCTTCCAAAAGTACTTAACCCTAAGACTCAATTTTCATTCACTGGAGATGTATCTGGCAAAACAAAAGAAAGTAAAAACAGAGATTGTGTAGAAAGGGTCTGTCATAACTGAGTAACCACACATAAAATCCTTGCATTTGATAACAGCAAAATGTAAACAGTATGATACCCCAGTAGCCGCTCACAGGATAGTAATTAATCAGAGATCTGTAACAGGAAGGAAACTCACACAGCAGTGTTTAGATTTTGGCACAAAAAAAAGATTTTAAAAGAGGCAAAAAATCAGTAATGTGGTGGCAGACAAATTAAGAGTCAAAAAATATGTATTAGAAGATATTTCTGGTGTGTCTCTTTGCTGGACAAAAACAATTCAGATTACTTATTATGAACCAGATGAATTATTTTCTTACACTGTCAGTAATAAAGTGCCTGCTCAGCATTCAGCCAAGGCTGCAAAGAGCAAACAAAGCCTTAAAATGCATCAAGAAAGGGCTGAAGAAGAAATGCAAAAATACTGTAATGCCATTGTACTCATCACTCTAAATGAGAGACATAAGTGGAAGCTCATCTCCATGTGACCTCCTCTCATGATACAAAACTGAAAATAAAATGCAGCACACTTAATCTCTCACACACATGCATCCATCATAATTTTGGGAATGCACTACCATTTGCAGTTTGCAGAGGATGACAAGCAAAGATCTGCATTAATGCAGATAATAGTAATAGCTCTGGAAGACAGCTTGAAGAAATAGCCTTTATTTCCAAGAAAAAGACTATAAATTCTTACTACTCAAAACCTTAGAAGCCTCTGCATAAATCACTTGGGAAAAACAGATAGAAAGAGTGGGTTGCGACATCTATCACCTTTTTTGAAAAGGAAAAGGAAAACAAATTTCAAGTGTGAGGTGCTTCAAATTCTCACAGATGATACTGAAGCCATCATAAAATCCCAAGGTTGCACGGCACATCATTCTCAGTGATGCTGATAGCAGAGCCACTGTGAACTGCTGAGCTATGCACTTGTCTGATGCACAGACTAACTTGGAAGCCAGACAGTTTCCACTGCAGCTTCTTTTTATTTTCTCCTGCTCTGTGATCCCTCTAGTCAGCAAGAATGGTGCTTGCTTTCCAGACTAAGGGAAAGGCTGCCTGCGTTGGCCTGGCAAAAATGATGGTTAACAAGGAACAAGCAAGCTGTAGGCTCTTGGCAGCTGTGATGTAAGAGACACCCAGGGCAAAGAGTGGTATGAGGGAATGGCTTGCAGACTGGTCCAGGTCCAGGCAAACTCTGTGGTGAGGGAGGATGCTGAATCTGGTCACGTTGGAATTAACGGGGTGCACCCAGTGACCATGCAGCAATGCCACAAATAGAGCCAGTGTAGAGCCTCTCTCCCACACAGAACTCAAATGTGCCTCATGTCACCACTCAGCTTTGTGTCCCACAGCCTGTGCATGTTTCCCTTGGCACAGAGGGTGCCTGGTGCAGCCAGAACTCCTCCCGGATGAATGTTGTCTTGTTCTTCTGTGCAAAATAGCCTCTTCCAGTTCTCCCAGTAATATTCACAGCTGCTCAATGCATGTGCTGGATGAGCAACTGAGCTGAAAGCTGTGCTCTGAGCAGCTTTGCTGTGTTGGGTGCAAAGAGGAACTCATGTTAAATTGATGGGTTCAGGAATTCAGGTCCTGGGGCTGGAGCTCATTGAACATGGGTGGCTTCCTCCTCTGTCACCTGAACAAACCCCCCTCCCCCATGCACCAAACGGCAGCGGACAATGCCACTCCACTTTTGAGAGAGGGCTTTGAAATCTGCTGATGAGAAAGGACAAGATAATAGTATTAATACAGACAAAAATAAAGTAGGGATTTTCAAAATGTCACTTGACAAAGGTGTTATTTTAGCTGAACAAGAATTTCCAGCAATGAAGAATGTATGTACAAACCCACTGAACCATGAAAGAAAATGGATAGACATTTGAGCGAAGCAAAGCTGACTCATTCTTAAAGCCACATTTTTACATCAAGGTTCCTCAGAAGGCCACCCTGCATCCTCTCTTCAGTTATGCTAAGCAGCCATAGAAAGGTAGATGAAGGGGGAAATCAGCTAATTAGATTAAATATAAATAATGATGAAAAGATAACAATAAGTTGATTGGTTTTCATAGCGTGCTTAGGCCACCATAGTCACTCCCGAAATAAAAAGCTGAATTACATATTTACTCCAGAGGACAGCTTTACCCCTTTTAATCATGCAAAACAGCGTTGTGGTCAGCAGCCTGCTCCCAGTCAATCTACTCTTCTCAGTCTGAGAGACAGGAAGGAATTGCAATTCTCCTTCCTAGACTGCACCTGCTTGTCACTGTCCCAGCACCAGCTCTCCACACCTGCTATAAATGGGAGCACAATTCCACAGGCACCATGGTGCTCCTCTCTTACCAGGATGCTTTTAAACTGCCAGCACGGATCTACATCATGTACACATTGTCCTTCAAGAACTCTTAATTCTTTGCAGTTTTATCCAACATCTCTCTCCTAACACAACCAGAGACCAACTTCATCACATCCTGCCTCTTATGTCAACCTGACTTGATTTACAGTTAGAAATCAAGGGCTATTTAGAAATGTCAACAAAATAATCATTAAAATAGTGCTTAAGGCAATGCCTACTGAAAGTTCAACTTTGCTACTCCAGTCATGAAAGGAGACTGGAAATGATACAATAGCAGTGAGATTTGTAGCATTTGGATAACTGATAAGACCATTCAAAGGAGAAGGAGTGGTGGTTGTATCTGCAATCATCTTACTGTGACACAGCAATCTGTCACGTAAGTGCCAATGCATTCATAGAGAAATCAGTCCTAAAGCAGTGAGCCCTCCACTGAGTAGACACCAAGTTAGAAGCTCCCAGGATGATTTTCTTTTTCACAGTCATCCAACAGCAACATCCATCACAAAAACTAACAAAATCCCATCTTATGGGACAGTCATTGAGTAAAAGACACTTCTCACAGAAATGAAGCTCAAAACCAAAGAAGCTCTTTATCTGTTCCAGGCCAACAAAATCAAGTCCTCCACGATAATGCAGCTCAAATACATGATTGATCAGTGGATCACACTCCTTTAGTTTTTTAACTGTTTTTTATTTTTATTTTTTATTTTTCAAGACATCTTGAAGGGTTGAAGTTTCTCTGGGTTTTAATTTCTTATTTCAAAACAAGTAACAGAACACATCCTGTATAAGTAGCTCTGTTAATGCATAATGCAAGCTCTTTGTGAAAGTGTTGCAAAATAAAACTACTAAGGCACTAAGAATTTTTTTAAATTCTAACATGTTTGCTTGTTTGCATTTAACAACAATGGCAAGTAATCAAGAAACTGATCTGCAAGAATCATATCTTTTTCCATAGATATGAAGTGCTCATAAAACGTACTCTTGGTGATGCTAGCAACATGTAAAACAACAGAGACTGAATGAAGATTGACATTACTAAATGCACTCTTCTTCTCAAGAGAGACTACAGTGGCATTCAATCAGAATTTTCCAAGAAGGTCCAAGCAGCCAAGTTCAGGAAGAGAGTTTTGTATCTGAGACAGTGATTGGGACGATGGGTGGACATCCCTGCATGAAAAGCATATTTGTCACTTTTGCACAGGAACTTTGCACTCCTTAAAAAACCTCCATAGAAGTATTGTGGTTTGGGCAGGACAAAGGAAGAGAGGGGCTCTCCTTAGCATTTAACCTGTCACCATTACTCACAAACAGAGACGGCATTACTGGCTTGTAGTAACACAAAACCATCTTAAATTAAGTGAGGAAAGACCACAACACATCTCTGTACTTGCTTATAACTGGTAAACTGAAATTTGACCACAAGCAAGACCATGACTGCAGGCTGAGTGAGTGACTTGCCTTTTCTGCTATCAAAGTATGTGAGAAAGCTGCAAAAAGTGCACAGAAGGAATATAAGGATAGATTTTGCTGTTGCTTATGCCCTTTTAGCTAATTCACAAGCACTGGGATTGGAAAGAAAATATGTCTGGTTGATTGCAGGAAGCAATGACATGTTCTGCAGGCCCTGCAGACAAACAGCACTGAGAAGCTGCAGAGAACACATCTGCCCTTGCTATCAAGAATGTTGTTTACACTTTCTACAACAGCGAAACCCATAGTATGAGGTGTCACACAAAACTCCTCAGTCCTACAGAGAAGGGTCTGAGGGGTTTACAAAAGGGAAGATTCTGTCTGTTTTCTTCTCAGTTCTGCTTTACCAGCCCATCCTTGCATGATGCAGGTCACTACTTGCTTCCTTTCCTCAGAAATATTTGGGAATCTCCAAAATCTCCCACGGGAAGGTTGGTGCCTGTCTGCTGCTGTTCTGGCTTTTTGCATGACCACCACCTCATCTCCACAGCCACATGGAGTCAATCCAGTCGCTTCCTCACTCACTTAAGCTCACATCCTCTGTGTGCAGAGGTCACGCAGTGGGAAGCCTGTCTTGTCACGACACCGCAGAATGTTTTCCTTTTGATAAGGCAGTTTCATGAAGATGTCCCTGCTCATTGCAGAGGAGTGTGACTGGATGGCCTTTAAAGGTCCCTTCCAACCCAAAAACTCCTATGATTCCATGAAAATATGGAAAGGGCAAATTTTTTGACAGCAGGTGCATTGGCTAATGATCAACACCTTTTAGCCTAAAATTCCCTCTGCATTTTCATCCTCACATTAAAACTATTTTAGAATAAGCCAACTATTTGTCAACATTACTGCAATAAAGTATTTCATTAATTCTGCTCTGAATTCTTATTATAATTTTATTCTCTTGGGGGAAATAATTTCAGAAGTCCTCATGTAACCAAAAATTGTAGAAAAAATTCAAGGATTTGTCTTATTTAACGCACTTAAACAGTTCAAATAGAAAAAATCTACTACGTTGCTCAGCAAGTAGCTTATTACACATATCCATAGCAATGTACCAGAATTTAGGAAATAAGCTAGCATTAGAAGCAAAATTTCAGTAAAGTGATGAGTGCTGAAGACTTCTGGACAAAAATAAGATTTTTTTCTGTTTTTTTTTTGGTTTTTTTATCTCCTGCCTATAGTGTCAAAGGCTACAGCATTTTATCAACTATCAACTGAGACCATGTGAAAAAAATGTAAACAATCAAACATCACATTAGCATTTATGAAAGGTCAATTCTCAAGTAACTTAAATAGCTATTTACAATTTGTGTCAGAGACTGACAAAGCAAGGTTAGTACTAGATACACAAGGTTCTGCCGAATTTTCATTTGCATGTTATTTTTTTTTTTAACTTCAGGAATGGGTTTGCACAGAGGCAGAGCAACTACTAATAGTGTAAGAAATAGGGCAAGAAAAAGTGCCCACCTTTTCTCTAAGGTAATTCACAATGAAGACCTCCGTCATAATATGATACAACTGAATGTGACCTGAATTTTCCAGAGGGCACATGCCAAATTCTTGAATTGTCATACTAGCATAATTCAGTGGGCATATAGAGACTTCCAGGTTCCTGGAGAAATGTAAAAAAAAGCTCTAAAATTGTCAACTAATTGTACAGAAATAGCCGTGGAGAGCTGATACTGCCCAAAAATGGAACAAATTGGTAGCTACTATCAATGCTAACTTTAGGGATACCTAAAAAGGTCTGCCATGTTTTCTAGATCTGAGGCCACAAGATTTGACAAAGTTACTGCTTTTCGCACAAAAAAAAAAAAAAAAAAGGCCACAGCTGCCTGGTCAGGGAATGGAGCAGGTATGAGTGTATTCCAACATGAGCAGCAGCTGAGGACCTGGTAGGTGAGACCTTGTACAGACTCAGCAGCCAGACGTGACATTTGAATGAAAGCGTGTTTGTCCTTTGTGACTGCAAATGGAGAGAGTCCCACGCAGACAGAGGGAGTCCCCCGTGGTGCACAGGGACAGAATGTAATTGGCACCAGTTGTATTTGTGCAGATAATGGCCATGTTTAGGAAAAAAACCCCAAGTTTTATTAACACTGCCTTACTAAATGCCCTCCACTGTCTGCACTGGCTTCCTTATCATGGTGTTGCAGACTTTTGCCAGGCAGAAGGAACCTAGCCATCAGTACCTCTCAGTCTGAGTTAGTATACCCAAAACAGACTGTAGTACCCTTGTCCTATACTTCTCCCTGAAAACAAACAAACAAAATCTGTTGAGGTTCAACCTTTAGCTTTGCAGGGGATGTTGGTCAATTTGAATCTTGCATTTGCCACACAGAAATGAAAACTCTGCCATCCTTTGTAAAACAAGGAATTTTTGCAGATGAAAAGTACTATAATTAGATAGTATTACAGAAACAAAAATCCATGTATTAATCGCTAGATTCCTTGATTTGTCTTAAGACATCAAGAACCATGCACTCCCATTTACTCACAGTCCAGAAGGTTTCATCTCCTTCCACAGAAGATGAAAGCAACTTCATAATGCATTATTCTAAACACAAGTCTGGTTTTGAGCAATTTCTTCCCAACATTTCTTAGTCAATGGGTGATTGTCCTGAATCATTAAGGTTTGAAGACTAAACCCCTATCTCTTTTTAACTTGCCTAATTTTCTTGAGGTTTTGACATTTGTAATCAGCAGGGGGTTTCACCAATTTGCATGAACACACTAAAACAGGTAACAGGAAAAAAACAAAGAACTTCACAAGAAAGGACATAAACACTCTTTCAAAGCCAAACCAGCATTGCAATTTTGCACCAAAAGATCTACAGCCTGAAAACAAATGAGTGATCTCACAAATCAGAAGACACTATGGAACACCAACCAAGGCCATTGAACAGAGCTTATAGTTTTAAATAATTTCAATTGTTGTACTCCAGTTTGCCTTGCAGAGTCTGAACTTCGGAGTTTCTGGCTGTTATTTTTGCAAACTGAGTCATGGCAAGCGAGCAGCTGAATCAGCAGTCAAAACCAAGTCTGTTGCATTGAAAGAGCTTAAAAGCACTGAAATTCCAGCTCAACTTTGTACAAAAGTAAGACTTCACCTTAAACTTCCAAGTGTTGAAACTCAAAAGGAGATGATCAGATATGCTCTACTTCAAAAGAATATAATGGGCTAGATGGACCTTAGTGAAACTCAGTGTCTTTATTCTTATATGAAAAAAACCCAAAGCTCTATTAAATGAGAAAAAGAGAGCAAATGAAACAAAAAATATGAGCTGAGCTCTGTCTATTTTTAAAGCCCTCAGCCTCCGGCACAAAAGAGTTCTTGTGAGCAGTGCCAAATCCTGAACAAACTCAGAAAAACCTTGGGAATCTCTGAATGTTCTTTCACCTACCCCGCTGGACAAGTACAACAGCATGATTATGGGTCCAAAGAAGGTGCTTGATCACCAGCAACCACAGTGAAAGCAAACCAGGCATCATCTAACCTACTGTTTTTCTGAACTGAAAAATAGGTGATACCTATCAATGACTGACAGAACCAGCATGGTTTCTACCTTGCTCAGATAAAATGAAAGACAAGACAGTGACGAGTAGGTGGGGAGAAAATACCAGCAGAGCTGGTACTGATGGGTAGTCCCCATCTTGCAGTTAGGCAGATTTTTATTAGGATTTGGATTAATTTTCCCCACTTTGCACATCCAGCCTGGGGAACTGAACCTTTACTACAGTTCATCTCCCTTCTTTCATGCAAAAATTCTCCACTTGTAGCTAGGAAATCTGAAAACTACAGAGATCAGCATCATTCACCCTTGCCAGTTTAGTGAGATGCAAGGCCACAGCCTGTAGCTGGAGGCAGCAGAAGGGAAATTATTTTCCTTCCCCTCTCCAATGCCAATCTGCTTAGTTTAAAAAGAACAACAACAACAAAAAAACCCAATAAACAAAAAAACAAGGAAAGCAAAACCAACACAAAACCAAAACCCAAAAAGAACACACCCTTTACCCAACATATTGTTATGCCTTCCCCAGTCTTCACTAGGCTTCACATCCAGATCATATTTTGTAACACTGAATATTCTTTTTTGCTTGTAGCTCCACAGTGCTTAAACATCCCCATTACAGCACTTTGTAGCTACAGGAACAGGAGCAACAAGTCAAGTATGCTACTACTGTGATCTCTTTTCAGTACCTTTGCACAGACTGAGTTTTTCAGAATTTTTTTTAAAAAACCAAAACCACAACAAAAAGCCTCCTGGCTGATTTCAGCATAGGTAGCTTCTGCTCTTGCATCTAAATTACTGGCATCTGTCCAAGCTCTCCTTGTTTCCTAGGATGGGTGAAAAAGCTTAGTTTTGGGGTGGTAGAGTATGTGGTCCCTCTTACCACAATAAAACACATTAAGAAGAGTACAAAATTTGACTAATCATCACAGGATCTACCTTTTTATTTTTTCCAGCACCTCTGAAGCCTTTGAATCAAAGCAAACAGACCTGAGAGATTAGACTACAAAAAGTTAAAAATGGGCAGCTCGCTGCTAGTTGTTTCTACTGAACGTTCTTCTATTTCAACACAAGACAGAGGGACTCGGTGCTTTAAACAAAGGCATATCTGAAAGTGTCTCTGTTTGGCTGCAGTCAAAAGGCTCACATTGTCTTGACTTCAGTTTTTGAAGTAGATACTGCTCTGTATCAAAGGACCAGCAAAGCAACACAGATGAGGATGCAGGGCAGCAGAAGACAATAGACAATACTTTACAGGAAGTCATGCTAAGACTTTGTGAGTTCAGTATCAGGTTCTCAGGTTCTTCAGCACACAAGATCTACCTATTCATTATTAGTACAGGCCACATCCTAGAACTGAGGGCGAAAAGCAAAACAGCTTAAAAGAAAATACGTAAATTGTATGCAGGATCCAGACCCATCTCTCAGAGTTAAAAGTCTTCCAGGAAGCCTTGATGGTACAGCAGAATGTTTCAACATCCAGAAATAGAATTTAACATGGAGGAGACAAGAAAATAATGCAAATTTTTCTTCTGCACAGTTTCTATCTTATTCCATTTCTGTTTGCCGTGAAAAGAGCAACCAACACTTTCAGCAAACAGAAGAAACATCTAAAGCTCAGCAACAGGCAAGGCATGAGGAAGGTTAGGAGCAAGCTATCAGTTTCTTTTTCCTCCTTCTCCCCAACAGTTCATCCTGCGCTTTGGACAACCCCTTCACCCATAGCACAGGAACAAAACCAGATCCTGCAGCCACAAGGCACAACAGCAGTTCACCTTCTCCCAGGGCAAGTGCTTTGGATAGTGCTATTGGACAAGTCCACAGCCAGGGCAGACTTCTGGTTAAATTTAGACTAGAGCTCCATAGAGTGTTCACTCTGTACATCTGACCACGAGGAACCTGAGAAAAGGAAACTCTGAATGAAATTTGAAAGAAAGGAGACAGGCACAAGCAAGCTGGACACACAGGCATCTTCATTCAGCATGCAAACTGCCCATGGGTAAGGGGCAGGATTGGAGATCAACTCCATTTTAGGCAAACATAGACAGATTGAAGGAAATTTTTTGTTTCTCTACATGTAAGACTTCCCTACCGTGAGAGGAAGAACCAGCAAGAGTTCAGGAAGAATGAAATAGGAAATAGGTAAGAATTTCTTAGCTACAGCATCAGAGGGATGAGTTGCTAGGCATCTGCCCACACTGGTCCAGATCTGTGCTCTGGCCCACACGTACAAACACTGAAAATGCTCAGTTAATATTCGTATAGAAACATGAGCCCTACAGAAGCACCAAGTTTAATAAAGATAGTGCATATACTTACAGTGAATAAAAAAACTTAAACAGGAAAAGCCTTTCAGACTATAGATATTGGCTGCAATTTCTTACTGAATTTGCACTGGTATTCAACAGATCCACTCTACTTATCAAAGGCATCTGCAGTTGGAGTTTCAAACTCAATTCTCAGTTTCATTAGGGAGCTGTTTTCCCCTCTTTTATTTACCAAAGATTTTAAAAGGCTAAATTATGATCATGCAGCTGTAAGCACAACACCAAAGTGCAAGACAGCAATCTTACCATGATGCTGGCACAGGGTCTGCCCACTGCCAACAGTGTGTTGGGCAGTCTCAGGAACAAGACCGTGCTTCCCATTCCAACTCTATGAGAGTTAAATGTGGGACTTCCTAAGACTCTGGCTCTGGAGTTCTGTATATACTTGCCTCCTGACGGACAGGTGTATGTGCTAAAGCCCAAAACAGGAGTTCTTAAATATATCCCAAATTCCTTGGCCATACCATATATGCTAGTCAAAGGGGACTGCATTACCTGAAAAGAGCCCTGGTTCTATGAAAAATCTTGAGATAACACAGAGCTTCAAGATTTCCCCCAAAGCAGGGGAAGGTCACTACTCTACACGATTTGATAATGTAACAAGCAACAGGGAATATCTTCTGAAAAAAGGATTTTTAAATGTACACACTTTATTCAGCAAAAGCATAAGAAAGATCCTTGTGATGTACTTTTCCAACATTTTTTTCATTCAGCCCATGGCACCAAGTTCTAGGATAATCTATTTCTGCCTAGTTTTGACTTCTCATTGAAGGAGCACCACTAAAACAGTCCCCATTCTTTTGCAGTTTCCAGTTTCTTCTGTCACATGATCTCCCAGCCAGGACTTTGAGGTTAACTGCTATGCCTTTAAGTCCCAGCCTGCAAGACAACTTTCTTGCAACTTTGATAGTAATTTCTATCATGATAGTAATTTCTATCAAAAAGAGATGCTGTAGCACGTGGACCAAGTTATTCAGGAGCCAGTTGCCCTTTTATCTCCTTGCTAAATCTCTCTGTTACCCTGCACCTCTTAAAATTTCTCTAAATCCAGTTTAAAGAGAGGTAAGAAAGCAACAGAGAGGACGCAAAACAGCCTCAGAGCACAAATACACACTTTGCATTGGCTGTGGACAGTGAAAGTGATAACTGGCTTACATACAGCAATGACGGCTTCTGACTGCTTGAAAACTGCTGACAAGTTTCCCAATAGTAAACCCTGGAATAACTTGCCCAGGAAAGACTGAAGTGTACATCACAAGAAATCTTGAAGGCTAGGTTAAAGAAGCACACTGAGAATATTTAAGACACAAATGATGTTACCTTAGGGTAGAGAGGCATAGGGCTAGATCATCTCTCACAAACCTTTCATCATGTATTATCTTTTAAAATGTTGTCACCTTCTCAGCCTGTACAATAACAATATCACCTCCTTCAGAGCACATTACAAACCACAGGATTATCCTTTTTCTGAACACCTAACACATACTGTCAGATGGATAGTGCTTGCTGTCCAGGCAGAAGGATTATTTCTAGCCACTTGTGCAAGTATTCAAACTATGAAGACAAAAAATTAGTATTTCATCCAAAAAACTGCAAAAGAAAACAACAGGCACTGTGGAGCTCCCAAGGAGATTGGATATCAGGAGAATGGAGAGCTGTCTGCACCAGAGAATTTTAAAAGGCACAGAGAATCAAAAGAAGGACAAGGTCAAGTCTCAATCCTGTCATTCAGGGACTACAAAATGTTGATTAACACTTAGTAAGATAATTGCATTATGAAAGAGTCTCATACGTAAGTGAAGAAATAGAATTCGACTATATAGCACAGCACTGCCAATTCTTGTTCTTCTATTTGCTCATTAATCCCAAATAATAACATTTAAAGGCTTTCATTCATGCATAGGCAGGATTACAGGCTAATTTTACAAACCCCACTGCAGAGCTAAAAAAAAATAAATCTATGCTAAGCTGAGCCACTACAGCTACTACATGGGTAGATTTCAAAGGGCATCCCCCTACAGAACTGCAAGCATCTGCCTACCTTCCAGAGGGGATCAGTGTAAAACTTTATGAACTAATTCTGACCAAATACCATACTTGCACTGTCTGCCAAAATCAGAGAACATAGTGCTCATTACTCAGCTCCTGTGTAAGCAAAGCAAATTTCCAAGGAGACGCACCAGGAAAGATTTGAAGACACACAGTTTTAGCATTAGGAATATTCCTTCACGCCAGGCCTTCAGGAGAGAGCTGGCTCCACCAGAGAGACCATCCCACTGAACTCCAGGACTTGGAATAGTTCATATAACTACATCACAGATACTAGCAGGGGTCTGACAATGCTTTCACACCTTACCTTTCAAAAACAAATTGAAACTAGACCCACCACTGCTTTGCCCACTGGATCAGGGTGAGCCAGGTAACTCCCTGTGGCTCCTCTTCTCTCACTCATTTGCCCCCAGTCAGGTGGCTTCATTCTAAATACATTTCCACTTCAGACACAGCTGAACTACATTTGAGGACAGGTTAAAATAAATGACCTGCCTGAGGCTGCAAAGGACCAAATGCCACCCTATCCTGTTTTGTATCACACTCAGTCCCAGGAGGACTCCATGCCAAGGCTAGGAAACCTAAGGTAAGTCCCAGGCATACGGTGTGGGCACAGTGCCCTGGTGTGGGCACAGGCAGGGCAGAACACTCAGCTGCACCACCTACAGACACATCCTTGGGTAAAGCAGCAGCGACTGGCAACAGGTTCCTCCCACTAGAGCTGTATTCTGAAGGTCCTTTGTCACAGGGAGCTCCCTTCTGCATATTCAAATAACATCTCCAGCAGTGTTTCCATGTAGGTAGAAGAGGATTAGGAATCAGGGCCACAACTTTCAGCTCTTTCCTGTAGACAGGAGACCATTTCACTGAAAGCAGTAAATAGGAAGGTGTGCTGAAGAAGCTACCTAGAGCCCTACTTGATAAACTTTAAACCCAGTCTTTTCATGTTTTTACTATTATTCTTAGAACTAATGAGATGCATGTTTGTAAGTCTTGATGAAAAGCCTTTCTGCTGGTAATATTACATAGTTATGGTGAAAAGTGAGGTCTCACTGATCACACTACATTTTCACAAGTACGATGTAAACTGAAGTTAGAGTGAGAACCACGAGTTCCAATGCTCTTACAGCACTAACTGCCATGCAAATAAAAATACTCCCAGCTGTTACAGCACTGAGCTAAAATTATACATGAATAGTACTGTCATTCTGCACCCTCCAAGCCACAAAACCCATAATTAATTAAAAACCTATTCTGTTTCATCTCTTACTTTTAAGGCCTAGCTCTGAGGTAATTAATACTTGATAACTATCTTCATGCAGAGCACATTCCAGGTTTTCCATAGAGATGGTGCCAAGAAAGAAAAAAAATCTAAGGTCAGAGCAGACCATTACAAGAATCAAGTATAGCTGGGTACTGAACACACAGGCCACAGTCCCTGGAACTGACATTTGAGGTCAGAATTTAAGAGCAGAACCTCTATGTCTTGGATGAGGCACATTTGTCTCCTTTGAAAGCCCTCAAATACGTGAAACATTTGGAGCAGACATAAAGTGGGTGGTGTTCTTTTACACTCTCTCCTCCAGTGACAGTTTTGGTCCTCACCAGAAGAAATAGCCAGGATATTCCACTGGCCATTGCAGAAAAGGGTGGCACCTCCAGTGTACGCTCAGCCCATTACGGCTATTTCATTTTTCTTTGTACAGATCTTCATAACAGAGAAAATAAACAAGACACCAACAAGTGTAATTCCTCATCCACAGAGACTTTACAGTCTCATTTCTCCCTCAATACTGCTCATAATTCTCTCATCCCTTTTTTCCTTCTCAAACAGACAGAGGAAGAATTCAATCTTTAAAGAACCATTTTAATAATGTCAGACAAAAATCAAAGGAAGAAATCACAGATTATGAAAATACTTGATTCGTTCATCTTCTGTTGTTTAAATATCACCATGGAATTTGCATGACTGACACCAAAATCACAAGAATCAAAAAGAAGATTCTGTCTGCAGAAAGTCAGATGTACTGATGGAGTTCATGCATCTTTGCAAATATCAGGCACTTACAAAGACCATCAGTTTACTGGAACGAAACAGGTGATGTGAATTAATGACCAGAAGAGAAATAAAATTCTTTAACTTAAAGCATTCCACTTCCAAGGTGCTGGCCTATGAAAAGCTCCATGACCACTAGGGAAAAAAATGAAATAAAACAAAGCAAGCAAACAAAACAAAAAACCCAACCCAAACACAAAACATTAAAGTAAGAATTCATAATTTCAAAACCACATTCGGCAGGCAGGTTAGTCAGAGCAGCCTAAATTTCACACGTCCTTGTACTCATCAGTTTACTTTAAGCCTTCAGAGGTAGCAATAGGGAAGCAGTAAATGGGCTTTCTAAAAGGGGATAGATGCAGACTCCATGTTACTGCTGTTTGCACCAGCTGGCATTTGAGTGCTCTCTTCCACAGTTTTTCTCACAGATCCTGTAAGAAATCAACTGAAATTTCCCCGAAGTGTTACTTGCATTAAAAATTAGGTCCACTCAATGCTGGCAATAAGACAAATGAAACTAAAATGATGTTGTTACTCTAATAAGGTGATTAAGGAAGCTGAAAGTGTCATGTCTATTGGCAGCTCTGACTTACCGGTCCACTTAAGTGAAACCAGCAAGGTAGTGGGGGCTGCACACCCCTTTTGTAGGCTCCTCTTCAGTTGCAAAACATGGTAAAAAATAAAAGCATAGGGAGGTTACTATAGTGTAAGCAAAGTACAAGGACTATATTTTTACCAGGCTGATGGAAACATTACCTTCCAGTTGAGTTCAATTTCACAGTGCAAGGCAAATTTCAAAGCTCCAGCTTTTATTTTTAAAAAGAAATTCAATATATAACTGAGAGATTTTTAAAAAAAAGTCTTTGAAGAATTGAAGAAGTTGTCTCACCTAAACACCTTCCCTTTTTCGAAGATTCAGTGTTAATCAGCGTGGTTTGAAGGAAAGGGAAGCAAAGGGCGGAGGGGGAAAGATAAAGAAATACTCAAATCATTATAGAAGCCTCATCCATAGTTCTCTAATGAAGAGTGGGGGTTTATCAGTTTCATGCTGCAGGGTTGCATTGATATTAGGTTCGTCTACAAATTCTATTTCGCATGCCTGGGTGCTGCAAGGAGAATGCTCCAGCTCCAACACTGTTATGTTGTTTGGCGCCGATGCAACAAGTACATTCCTTGGAACATAAAGGGTCAGCTGAGGACCACGGGCTGGCCAATAGCGACCAAGATTAAAGCCATTGATCCAAATTTGCCCCTGTTAAGAGAGAAAGAAAAAATAACTACATTTCAATAATCTGTCAGAGACGAAATGACAAAATAGACTTAAGCAGAACATTCTTGATATAGTAATGGACCTCTTGTCACCTTTCAGTTTGATTGAACACAAGGATAGAAAATCTGTACAAGAAAATGCTAATGACAGTCAAAAGAACTTGAATTCCCTGAGCAGTTAAAGCCATCGCTAATATTTAAAAATAAAGTGGTAAAATACTTCAGTAATTCCAAATATGACAATAATTAGAAAAACAGCTGTAGGCTCCTTGCACTGATTTTTGTCCCAAGTTTAAGAGCAAAACAAATCTGAAAACTGTATTTGCTTGAAGCTAATTGTTAAAAGGAGAATGAAGTCACAGAAGAAAAAAGCAGATCCTAATGCTGTTACTGTTCTCTGTACAAGTCTAAGACTACACTACCTTGGTAGTCCCTGCTCTGTGATTTTGAGGGCAAGATACAGCTTGTCTAGACACATGAAATTCAGATGTCTGTTTTACTTGTAATGGCTTAATTGACAAAAGTACTTGTGAAATCACACTGCAAGAAAGTACTGCTGTAGTTGCACGCAATCATTAAAAGCCTTGGGACCTGCTAGTATTACTTTAAGTACAATGAAATTGTGGCATACAAATCCTTGAAATTTATTTTTATAGTTGAGGTGGTCAGAACCCCTAGCTCAAAATACTGTTCTATTATCATAAATACCTTAAAATCAAAAGATTTTAAAAAATTGGGAAGGAAAGCAGGAAAAAAAGTCAAAACACTAATTCATCTATAGACACACTGAAGTGACATAAAAGCAGATTTTTCCAAAGTCTATAAATTGGCAGGCTGCAGAATGTTTAGTAAAACTGTAAACTAACTCCTACTGAGTTGAACTATCTTTTTTTTTAAGCAAGACAGAGGGAGGACATACTGCTGATTTGTATAAATAATTTGGTTTCACTCCTCCAAAGTGTCCTTTCAATATATATCAAATGAGTTCAGTGTCAAAAAAAAGGGATGGGAACAGATAACTGAATCCATGTTTTTACCCCTTGCTTTGGTCTTTAGTAATCAAAATATAGAAGAAAACTAGACTCATGGCATGGATGTACACTTAATAAAATTGTCTGAATCAGTGGAAAGTAGGACTTTTACTGCATTCAGTGATTTCTAAAGTCAGGATAGCTGAAATCAGAATATTTTAACATCATTTACAGAAGCACAAAGGTTATATAACAAGCATTGCCATTCAAGATGCTTTAGTAGTATTTTTCTAGTGTTTCCTTTTTCAGGTATTTATGAAAACAAATTATATGAAACTCACAAGAGAAACTTTTTAAGGAGTTAGCAATGTACAAATGCAGTTGAGTTATTTCACCTCTGTATCCACTTCCGTGGTACAAGATCCTATCTTGCACTGTTCTGCCAAAGTGTTAATAAACCTTGACCTCAAATGCTTTTTTTTTTAAATCAAGTTTATCTTTATTCAATCTCACTACTTTCTGTAGTAGGTTTAGAAGAAAACATGGCATGAACGCAAACTCCCCACACACAAGATGGATGAGGGAATGCACCCACTAGACAGTAGCCCTCTTCTCACAGAGAATGACAGTAACCTGTGGGAAGTAGGTGTTTACTGTGGGCATCAACTGCAGTAGAGTTCTGGTGCAGGAGATATGATCAGACAGGTCTCTGTTTCTGATCTGAGTCACTGGTTGTAACTCCTTT